>JARVZY010003917.1:0-26878 GCA_030686995.1 Artemisia argyi
GGTTTGTGTGAGTGAGGTGCCCGGGTCGCCTTACTACGGGCATTTGGTCATGTGTTTGGTCTTAGAGAGAGAAGCTGATGTCGCGCTGATGTAGTAGGGTCATAAAGTCACCCATAGGGTCACTAGTACTACTGGTCTTAGTATCATCTTTAGGTGATAAGTTTCAAAATAAGCCGGAAAATTTGGGCATTATTTCATAACAATATAAGCCGAAATGAGATAAGCTCATAAGCCATAAAATAAGCTAGAACCCATAATCCATTTAAGTAAACAAAACAAAAATATCACAAACAAAACATAAAAACACAAAAAAGATTCAATTTTTATATAAAAAAATATATAAAAAAAAAGTTGAACCTTTTTAAGACGAATAGCATCTCTATCAGAAGTAGAGGAAGTTGCATTATTCTCATCTTTGGGTAACCTCCTTCCCCTGCCACCACCCTGTTTTGGAGGCACAGTGGCGGCGCGTGAGGATGAACAGCAGCGCGTGAAGGTGACCGGGAGTTGGGTTTTGTTAGTGAGTGGAGATAAGTGGAAGAGGTGACGGAGTGGCCTTGATGACCATACTTTTAAGGCCTCCATTGCTGTTGTTGTTTCAAGTTGTTATCTGAACTCAAGTGTCTGTGTTTTGATGGTTTTGTTGGATAACCAGAAAGGGTTGAAGAAGTAAGGGTGTTTTTGTAAATTTGGTTTTTGTATGGAAGATTTATGTAAATTGTACTTTTAAGATTATTATTCTTATTTTATTTTATTATTATTTTTTTCCCTTTTGGATAGAGCTGAACATAATAGACCATGGACCGGATGAATCGAAAAACCGGATCGAACGTATTTTGGTCCGGTCCTCGGTCCACCTTTTTCCCCGTATTCGGTTATCGATTCGATTCAGTTTGGTTCAGTATTAAGCAAAACCGGCCATTATGCTTTGTTGGACTCGACTGAACTAATGAACTAGACCTGGATATGACATTTCAGTCTGGCCCTTCGTCTAGTGTCTTGAACCAAATCTGTTTTTGATCCGGTCTGGGTTTAGTCAGTCTAATCCGGTTTTCGGACCATGCTCAGCCCTACTTCCAGTTACATTTCCATTTTGATGATGTAACAAGGGTGTCTAAGATGTGTAATTGCCCAACAACGTGTCACCCATAAAACACAAATCCCCGCCCGCGCGTTGGCAAGGGCGGAGCTTAGTGAGGACCGGGAAGGGTCCCGGCTGATACGTGGGAATCGCACCAAGCTTTACCTCTCAAGGGATTTTGAGAAGCTTACAACCCCCACCAGGCAGTGTACCTGATCGTTGTAGTATAGTATAGTGACAAGTACCGGGGGATTGATCGTTCAGCTAGGAATAGTGTCGTTAGGATTGAAATTAATCTAACTAGGTCTAAAGGTGAAGGATGATTCTTTTTATGTTTTTATATTTTATGAAAAGCAAGTAAAAATCTCGGGTATTGGGAGAGTGGGCGGAATTAGTTGCTAATCAACTAACCCAAAAGCTACTAATTAAACTAATTAACAAGAAAAGTAAACTAGGGTTCTACAAGATAAGTGAAGCATGTCTACCCATGATATGTTACTCCTTGCTAGCTATCCAATCCTACCTATTGAATTGTAACCTTGTTTTAATTGACGGGTTGTATTCCTTAATACCATTCATGGGGTGGCGTACTTACTTCCCCAATCCTATAAGCTCCTACTTCACTCCTATGTCGAGCCGGCTAAGAAGCTCCTAACATGGGATCACTAGAATTCACTCATGCATTAAATACAACCATAAAAACCTAGTACACATCGGTTCATGTTTCTTAAGACATTCAAGCATGTTACCCTATGGAAGTCTGCCAGTTTTCTTAAGCCTAACATCGAATTCATTCAATCAAAACAAGAATCAATAGGAAACAAGAATTATAAACTAAACCAACTAGATCTATTGAAGTTGTCACGCCTTAATTGATGGAGATAGACACACACATCGACAAGCCCCTCATTGATGGAGATAGACACAACATCAACAAGAAATCAATGAGATCTAATCAATTATATACAAGTTTCACATAATCATAAGTAGACACAAGGTGAATTAGCAAATCATCATCAAAGAAGAGGAAACAACAATGATAATGGAAAACATAATTAAGATAGAATCATCAAACCAATACATGATGTTTATGGAGTGATTGAAACCCTCTAAGTTGCTGGAAAAACACCCATCTAAACCCAGGAATCGACCTTAGGGTTTAGGGCTTACAAAAAGTGAAGTTATGATGTTATATTTATAGGCATGACCACTTTTTCACCAAATTGTAGATCTCTTCGTCCTCTTCGCGTGGGCTTTTGAATCACCTAAATCCGAGTTCGTATGCAAAAGTTATGACCAAAACAATATCAGCTACTCCGCGCGCAAGTTTTGACAAGTTAACACGCGACGGCCTTGGGTGACGCCTTCACGTTTCTTCTGGGCCGTCACCACTTTTACTCTTGACGCCGTCAATATTTTCTTCTTGACGCCGTCATCCACTGTTCCCAGCAAGGAAAATTAAGTCTTTGGCGTTTTCAACACTTTTATGCTCCAAAAACGTCCAAAATGCCTTCTTTTCCAGAATTCACTCCCAAAGTACCTAAAATCACAAAAGGAACGATTTAGGGCAATATTTGATCAAATAAATTCAATTTCGGGCTTAAATGACCCCCTAAAAGTGGTTCATTTTTCGCCTCATCACCGGCCCTCTAGGCCTAAACCCGTTAGTGTATTTTTTTCGCGATTTCACATGTTAATATTTTTTTCTCATCGCGGCCCTCCCATCTAATGTTTTTCCTGAAAAAAAAATTCTTTCGGCCCTCTCACAAAATTTTTTCTAGCTCCGCCACTGCGCATTGGTAACTTTTGTAACACAAGTCGGTCTCCGGACCGACCGACTTGTAAGAGTTGCGTGTATATGATTATGATTTTTGTATATGATATATTTGTGTTTAAAGCTCGGACTTGAGCTCTAGGCACGATAAAACTCGACTAAAAAAAACCGTGTTACTCAACAAAAGCTTGACTCATTTAAACCTGCTACACTCGGTGTGTAACTAAAACCTAACTTACTCAAATAACAACAAAATGAAAACAAAACCAATTTATTTGGGCCTTAAAAATACATGGTTCCTACATTATTATATGGGAAATTTCCATAAACACCCCATCCATACAAATCCTCCACCTTAAATCCCCCACAATTTTTTTTTCTCCAAATACCCCAAGGGGAGAAGGTCGCCTCTAAAATTTGGGTGGATAGTGTAATATAGTGACATGTGTCCCTATAAATGGTCCCATCTTGTACCTTCATGGTACAACTATCAAAGTGTACTTCTTGGGTGACTGAGACCCACATTTCTTGGGCGACTTGATTATTTTGTCTTTTTCCGAAAAATTATGGTCTTTTTTTTATTAATTAATAGTACAATAAACTTGGGCGACTGGGACCCACATTTCTTGAGACCCAATCGCCCAAGTTTATTGTACTATTAATTAATAAAAAAGACCATAATTTTTCGGAAAAAGACAAAATAATCAAGTCGCCCAAGAAATGTGGGTCCCAGTCGCTCAAGAAGTACACTTTGATAGTTGTACCATGAAGGTACAAGATGGGACCATGTATAGGGACACATGTCACTATATTACACTATCCGCCCAAATTTTAGAGGCGACCTTCTCCCCTTGGGGTATTTGGAGAAAACAAAATTTTGTGGGAGATTTAGGGTGGAGGATTTGTATGGATGGGATGTTAACGGAAATTTCCCTTATTATATTCACTATTGGGTCATACATAACAACAAAATATCACTCCATCACAATCCAAACAAAAAAACAAAATGAAACCTAGTCAAGCACAAACACCCATGAACACCAATGCCGGAACAAGCAACAAAGACATCAACAACAACAAAAGCAAGCCACATTTCAGACCAGCCATTGATGATTCAAAAGCCCTTCTTCAAGATCCGGTACCCCTTTTTTTCATTTCTTTAAATAACCCATGTTTTAGTTAGTTTTTTTTTATCTAATAAATGTTGTTTTGTAGATAATAAGATCTGACCCGATCGAGACAGAAGAAGCTGTTATCCGCTTGCCTCGTTTTCCTCCGACTAATTCGACAGTTAAATGACTTTGTATTTGAACTTTATTATAATATTAATAGATTAATGTATTTTGTCCTGAAATGTATGTGTACAATAATCTATTATGGGTCAATGGCGCGTAGTTTAGTTGGTAATAAGTAGGGGCATCTTTTGTACATATAACAAGCAAAGGTAGAGTTCGACTTGGCAACCCAATAGCGATAACGGTTGAGTGAGTCATGTATGCTAACATATTTGTTATGAAAAGGCAACCGATTGTGAGCTGGTTTTGGATTACCGGTTATTAACCTTTGCAGGCATTTGCATTTTTGCGAATAATTTATTATGGGTACAAGTAGTAGTTCTATTGATGTGAATGAACTTTTTTTCGTAGTTGAGGTGTTACGCCCTATAAGCACTATTTTGAGTGTTTGGGATTACTGTTATGATTACTGTTATAAGCACTCTTTTGAGTGTTTGGGATTGCATATTTGAAGTGCTTGTTGACTTGTTTGGTTATATTTTGACAGAAATTAGCACATGTGGAGGTGAAGTGCTTATAAGCCAATGCCATAAACATGAGTGGATGTATAATATGAAATTCCAGACACCCTATAAAGTTGTTTCAGTAAGCTGTTTTTCTACCAACTTTAAAAACGGTCAATTTAGTTGACAGAAGCGGTTAAGCCTTATCTAAATTCTGTTGCCTACATTCTTTTGACACTTAATAACCTAATGAACTATTTTCATAAACAAGCGTAAGCTGTTTATATACATTGATCTGATTATGAGGTACATTGTTTATATTGTAAGAAGACGTGTATCCTGACATTTTGAGACGGATGTGCCTGGAAATACCTTTTGAATCGCCTGAATGACCCAATTAGACTAAGTACATAGATATATTTCAATAACAATGACACGTTCCAAGTAGATTCAACATTGTCTGCTAAACCATCATCTCTAAGAAAGCGAGAATAAAAAAAAATAATAATAAAAAATAATGATAATAATAATAATTACTAATATGGTATGTAAAACAGAATCACATGATGCAGCAAGAGCAGATCCCCACGTTATTAGCATATGGTTTGTCGCGTGGTGGAGATGACCGCACATAGGTGGCACATGGCTAGAATTGTCGTTATAACCCGTTGCCCTTATTATCGTACTCTCCATAACCCCTAGATAATGGTCACTCTTTTGATACATATAGGTTGGAGGACATTCTCCATACTGCCAATGCACCAGATGTGCTATTTTTTCAGCTTTTCGCAGACATTCCATAAGTGCATTTGGTTCAGTGTAACCCGAAACATGTAATGTTATATTCTACTCCACTCGGAAAGATTCTTTTCTTTTAATATGACCAATGAAATTATCAATCTTATTAGCTAGGGAAAATTTCAATAATTAATAGTATAAAAGCAGAACAACCCGAAAAATAGTACTCTATAAAAACTTGAATCTCACGTGAGTGCCCCACTGTCCTTTCAAAGACGAATCCGGCCTCACATTCCCATCACGCCCACACAACACCACCTTAATCCCATCAATCTCATCCTCCTCATACACATACACCTTCGTATCCAGCCTCACTCCATATCATGCTTTGGACACTGTAAACCACCGTTCATCACCGGAGATGACCGGAGAGTATGAAAGTGGTTGGGGGTTAAGGAGTCTGGTCGTGAAGAATGTTGGTAATTCGGGTCGTGATAATCAAAGGTTGCCGGATAAATTCTTGAATCGTGTAAAAGTTCACTTTCTTGATACAATATTTCGACCCTATTTGTGCCTTGGGTTACACGAAATTTGTATAGAGATAAGACAAGAATCAACACTCAAATTCTAGGCACAAGAAAGTGAGCAAAATATAGAGAACTTGTATGTGTTTTTTATATGAATATATATTCATATGGAAGACCAAATCATATTTAAATATATATAAACATATTGGTGGTTGTTGGAAAAATTGTGACTTTTGGTGAAAAGTCACATAATAAATGGTCACAACTCTTCAATAACTTTCTGCAACAAACTTGTGATAGTTAAGACTGTCACTAACCGCAGCCCATTGAAGACATATATTCATTAGCGACGACCAGTTTCTGTCACTAACACAAATAACCATATCTTTTAAACCATTGCAACACTATTGTGACGAATAATTTCTATCACTATAGAAAACATCCAAGGCTTTTACTCCTTGATATATATTCACAACCTTTACCAATATAGTACTTGAAATCAAGTTAATAGTTTATACAAGCGTGTACTCCACACCTCCGAACTCGTATTATAACTTAACTTGAAATCCATTTAATTTGGTCTCGAGTAAATCACCATTACACATAAAATGATTGATGACACTAAAATCACCAACAAAGAAGGTAACTGTGATTAGCGTTAGTGCTCCGATCTTTTGTGTATGTGTGTGTGCGCGTAAGAGGTTGTTGTGGTCGATTTTGCCATTAGTGTTAGTATTAGTGTTAGTGTGACTGTGAGTGATGTTGGAATTATTATATCATGACATTCATATTAATAAACCAAGTACATCAAAGTGAGCATAAGCGGAAGCAATTATAATAGATCGAATAACATATAATTAATTAATCAATTATTTAAATCGTAAACGTACCTTTGTGATTCTAGCCTGAACAAGAATCAATGCAATCTTCCCGAACCAAGAACCCTAATTAGGGTTTATAAGGATTATATGAATTACCCCTTACCTTTTTGTAATTCAATCCAAGAATCAAACAATAGTGTGTTTGATTCACGTTCTTGTACACACGTACTAATTCAAGAAAAGTATTTGCAAGTAATAAACACAAAACCCTTTTTTGACACAAGAAAATCGAAACCCTTAGGGGTGTTCGTTTGATGGATCGACCAAGGAGAGAAAGAAAGAAGAAAACACCAAGATGTGTGTGTACAAGTTATGAGAAAAACCTACATCTTGGGTTTGCTTATATACTACACAAAACTTGGAGCTCAAGGCACAATGGAGGTGGGTTACCCCTTGGGCCGATCGGTTTTGGCACCCCCTAGGGGTTTCCGGAACCTTCTCTTGTTTCCATGTTTTGTCTAGTATTTACTTTCCTAATCTACGTTTAATAAATAATTAGTCATTAATCAATAATACTAATTATTATTATTTGTTTTGTGTTTAATAATTAATTATAACATTTTATAAATAATTATTACATTTTCTCTTCATACGTATTGTGTGCAATCCCGTGATCTCAAGTTCGATCCTAACACACGACTATTATTATTTTGTCTATAAAACCAACAGCTCCCACTTAGACATATCATAATAGTGTGATCACATCGGTTAGCGTCTTGCAACACGCCGATGCCTCTAGTACAACTTGAGTAAGGCTCCTGGAAAACCTTTTAATGATTTCTCATTATTATTATCCCTTTGTTTCTAATACCGTGTTAAATAAGGATATGGATCTAGGTCATTCCTTAATTAACCATTATGTTTCTCGTCTTTAGAAATTGACAAGATTACCAAATCTTTTGAACCTTTCAAGAAAGACCTTGGGCGTGGCAACGCAAACACCTTGACAACCCTACGAGGGGCCCAGCAGTATTAAACTCCAAAAATTAATTTGAAGGAACAAATTCTTTATTGATTACAAGCAAAACACACAAACTTTGTAACACTTCCGAAAACAACCCTTATGACTACCAGTTACGTATAGCGTTAAGTTGTTCCACAAAAATGTACTACATTCATGACCGTTATCTTGTATATCAAGTCTAAGGATAACTTCTTATGATTTACTTAATGACAAGATCCATAAAGTAACATCATATAGTCGGGATAAGTCCTATATTCAGTATCATCGAATATCGTCTGAAATGGCATGACTACGCATCAATATACTTTAAGTATATTATACCAACTTCAGATTTGTCTTAATTTAATAATATTCCCATATCATTAACTGATAACGGACAAATTAAAATAACTCTTATTCATGGATTTAAACATGCAAAAATAGGATAACAATAATTAACAATAGAAATAGACATACCAACATACTTTATTTCATTAAAATAATAATTGTTTACAATATCCTTTATCCAAAAACTAATCACAGTTATGCATGAAACTACTAGCTAATTTAAGTCCAATTCCATTGGCTAATTCATTAAGCTTCTCTTTCGCCAAAGCCTTAGTGAACAGATCAGCTAAGTTTTCATCTGTGTGAACTTTCAGCAGATTTATTTCACCTTCGTCAACCTTTTCACGAACAAAGTGATACTTCCGTAGAAAATGTCTGGTGCCTCTCATGACTCCAGGTTCATTGGCAAATATGATTGCAGCAGAATTGTCACAATACATATTAATAGGTAATTCAATTGAAGGCATAACACCAAGCCCAGAAACGAATTTCCAAATCCAAACAGCCTCCATAGCAGCTTCTGAAGCAGCAATGTATTCAGCTTCTGTTGCAGACATCGCAATCGTACTCTGCTTCTTGCTCCTCCAGTCTACAGCTCCTCCATTGATAACAAAGACATAACCCGTCTGAGACTTCGAATCATCTTTATTACTTTGAAAGGATGCATCGCAGAAACCTGTAACACAAAGTTCTGCAGCTGGATTTCCACCATATACCAAAAACATATCTTTTGTATTCCTCAAATACTTAAGAATATGCATAATAGCAATCCAATGTTTATCGCCTGGATTCTGTTGAAATTGACTGGTAATATTTTGAGCAAACGCCACATCTGGCCTTGTGCACTTAACCGCATACATAATAGATCCTACAGCTGAAGCATAAGGAACTTTACTCATGCGAGCCACCTCAGCAGGTGTTGAAGCACAAAACTCATTACATAAGCCATGTTTTACTTCCATTGGCAAATATCCTTTCTTGGAATTTTGCATATTGAATCTTTTCAATATTTTGTCAATGTAAGCATTTTGACTTAATCCAATTAACCGCCTTGATCTATCTCTATAGATTTTGATTCCCAGAATGTATGCAGCTTCTCCTAAATCTTTCATAGAAAAGCACTTTCCAAGATATGCCTTAACCTTTTGCAAACTTGGAATGTCTTTTCCCATGATCAATATGTCATCAACATATAGAATTAGGAAAGTTACATCATCACTCCCACTAGCTTTGTGATACACACATGGCTCATCAAGATTTTGAGTGAATCCAAACTTTTTAATTTCAGCATCATGTAACACCCCCAATTCATGGTTGCAGCGGAATTCAAACTGGGTGTTACTCGACGGCACAATAGTCACAATAATAGAAAACGAACTCCAATTGAGTCGTTTTAAAAGATTTATCATTCAAATTGTATAAATATCAGAGATTACAAAATGAGGTCCCAAATGGTTCCATGTTTACAGTTTACATTAAATGAGTTTCGAATGATAATAAAATTTATAGCCCTCTTGAATATCCGTGCCCCTTTCCGTGCCATCCTTGTTCATTATGAACCTGAAAATACATGCTAAAGTGTCAACACGAGGTTGGTGAGTTCATAGAGTTTAGTGACAAAATGTAATGTAAAACATTTGAATGATGATTTTCCAGCAAAGTCATCGTAAATCCACTCAGTTGCAAGTCCCGCCATAAGAGACTTGTAACCTGTGTGTTCACAACCCACTGCCAAATATGATCTGGTTTATGTGAACAAAGGTAAAACTTGTATCTAGATTCAAAGATAAATGTAGCAATACCGTTATATAAACAATCTTTACAATGATGCCATATAAATAATGATGACAATGAAGTGGAAGCCATAATACTACGCTTTGTTGAATACTAGTGCAACGGGAAGGCAATGAAGTATGTAACATGTAAACACATAAGGCATTTGAGTAAGCCACAAACATTGAGTAAGGCAATTGGTGTTTAAGCAAACAAGTAGCATGTTCAAGTAAAACAAGTATTGCATTCATGTAAAAACGAGCATGTATTCTCCCCCAAAGAGTTGGTAAAACAACTAAAAGAGTAGGGGCTATGACTCACCTTAAGTTATGTAGCAAGTAGTGAATATGATGGTCGAATCGCGAAGGTTTTTACGAGCAACCTATAATAACCGTTGCAACTTAGGTTTGAAATAATGTCTAAGGAAACATAAACATGCCAATATATGTATGTCTTGCACTTAGTCCATGATGTGGTATGATGTAGTGTAAGTCTTTGAAAAGAAATGGTTCAAGAAACATGTATGTCTTACATATAAATTGAGTATGAACATGTATAGTTTGTATATCGTTTACTACCGTTCGGGCCGACATAATTCAGAAGTCATGTTAGTAAACGTTCGAGGAGCCAGGACACTTTAAATCGTAAATCCACAACTCATCTCGACGGCTTACATAATGAACTCCTCACATGAGGCTCCCTACTATTGTAGTGTTTGATAAAAATAAGTTTGATCCGAAAAGTTACATGTCCAAGTACTTGAATAAACTTAGGAAAGTTTATTTTTAAATGAAGATTGTTATTAGAATAAGTTTCTTAATCTTGTATGACAATTACTTGTATGATTTCATGTTTCCTTTTAGATGGAATAGATCCAAATTGCATGTTCAAGTTATCGCCAACTCTTTGTTTCATGTTTTCGCCTTTGTAAGTTTATATGGTCATTAGCTTATGTTTTCGCCTTGGTATGTTTGTATGGTTTTAAGCCATGGCTTCGCCATGACCCTTGGTCATTGTTCCATGGTCTTGAGACTCAACCTTGGCTCTAGCCATGGTTGTGGTCTTGATTCTAGGTCATAAGACCTCTTGGTTGTACTAAACCATAACCAAATCATAGTCATATGAGTATTTTGAAAGGGCTGTTAAGTATATGAAGATCGTTAAGCGTTTTCAGGGCTCGAGCTTCTTTAACCCTAAACGAAAACGTCGTTCCGGACAACTTTCGTGTTTTAACTTTTTGATGAATCGGACCAGAAGTAGCACTTTCAAATTGGCAGAATGCAAAACAGTTGGTTTAGGCAGTTTTGCCGGAAATCTTTGGTAACTTCAAATCGCTATAACTTTTGACTCGTTTACTCTTTTTAGGTGGTTCAAATTGCTATGGTTTCCTTGTTAAGTCCTCTAATGTAATATGTAATGATCCAATATCATAATTTTTCCATTTTGATCAGGTTATACCATGAAAGTCACTAGTTTAATTGTTTTAGTAACTTATCTTAACAATCAATTACAACAACATGTTTTACTCATTTTTATACATCATGGACATTTATACAAGACATAATATAGTATGAATAACATGTAAATGATATGAACATGATTATTTAACAAGAAGCATGTTAGGGTTTGGCTTACAACTTTGGCTTTCAACAAAGAAAGGTAAGTTAACATGTAAGGAAATGGACTTTGATAGACTTAAGCTTCACCCTTCTTCACTTCATGCAATCTTTCTACCCTTGTAATCTTGAAAGATAGATGATGAAAGTTGAGGTGACTTGAGTGGATTCAAACTCAAGAGAAATCACCAAAGTATATAAGGTTTTGAAGTAGTTTTGATGAATCAAAACTAAACTAGGGTTTATGTATGGATATTGCACTTGATTTCTTGGATGGAACTTGAAAGAGAATTAGCTAAGTGTTATGGTGTTTATGTGTGTGATTGTGGACGAAATAGGAGGGGAGGGGAGGCTTAAATATGAGCTTGAGGAGGTTAGAACATGGACTAGTCAACACTTGGGGACCAAGTTGGATACATGCATGTAATCTAAGCTTCCTAGCATGAGATCAAGCCACCTATGGGCTGAAATCCCCCCCCCCCTAAGTCGGTTCATGAGCTTGGAGAGCAAGTATTGACTTTTTGGTGATATTATCCAAGATATGGTGTTAGTTTTTGGCTCCGTAAAATGCTAACCGTAAATGGTTAAGCCACGAAACGTAAAACCGGGTATCGTAAAAATACGAAACTTGGAAGAATGGTTAAACATGTCATTATACTCCATAATAAAATATAAAATGAGTGGTAGGTTCCATTGGGGTGCTAAAACCCTGCTAAAACTGGAAACACGGGTCTAAAACACGTAATACGTAAAACGTACGAATATTGTGTAAAATTAAGAAAAGTAAAATGTTACTTTTCTAATAAGTCAATAATGATTTAAAAAGACTTATAATGTCTAGACTGGGCTCAGTCTACTGTCGGTTGGTATTAAATGTCTTTTAGACATCAAACCGTAAGCCTAAAAATCGAGGAATGACTTATAACATCAATGAATGATTTTTGGTCAAAGGAGGAGGGAAAAATATGTTGACTTTTTCTAATAAGTTGAAAACTCAAATTGTCTTAGAAACGCGGTGTAGGTATAGGCTAAGGTTACGACTGAGTAAAACGCTTAAAAACTGAAAATTACAGTTTTTCACGGCCGAGGCTTGTTTTGGTCATGTTTTTCTCAGTCATGATTAATTCTCAAATAAATCATGAGTGTGTCAAACATTTTTATGATACGGGGAAAATTAACGCGGTCGAGTTTCGTTGTGCGTAGAATTTCTGAATGACGTTTTACCCTAAAACGTGTAATTCCTCAATAACCTTCGCGAAAATGATCTGACGAATGTCAAACATTTAATTTGTCATGGAAATGATTTATCACTCAAGAATATGAAATAAAAATCAACTTTCGGGAAAATTTCGGGAAAAATGAATAGTAAAAGTGAATAGTGAAATTTTCCGGGAATAGTAATTAACCTGAAATTGTGAATTGTTACAGTCTCTACCCCTTACGGGAACTTCGTCCCGAAGTTTAGTTTATGTCATGGTTTGAAGCGATGTCGGTGAAAAGATAGGATTTCTTGTGGCGAATATAATGTAGGTATCATGCCATACCTGTGCAATGTAATGTAGGTATCATGCCATACCCGAGCAATGTAATGTAGGTATCATGTCATACCCGAGCAATGTAATGTAGGTATCATGCCATACCCGAGCAATGTAATGTAGGTATCAAGCCATACCCGAGCAATGTAATGTAGGTATCATGCCATACCCGAGCAATGTAATGTAGGTATCAAGCCATACCCGAGCAATGTAATGTAGGTATCAAGCCATACCCGAGCAATGTAATGTAGGTATCAAGCCATACCCGAGCAATGTAATGTAGGTATCAAGCCATACCCGAGCAATGTAATGTAGGTATCATGCCATACCCGAGAAATGTAATGTAGGTATCAAGCCATACCCGAGCAATGTAATGTAGGTATCATGCCATACCCGAGCAATGTAATGTAGGTATCAAGCCATACCCGAGCAATGTAATGTAGGTATCATGCCATACCCGAGCAATGTAATGTAGGTATCAAGCCATACCCGAGCAATGTAATGTAGGTATCATGCCATACCCGAGCAATGTAATGTAGGTATCAAGCCATACCCGAGCAATGTAATGTAGGTATCATGCCATACCCGAGCAATGTAATGTAGGTATCAAGCCATACCCGAGCAATGTAATGTAGGTATCAAGCCATACCCGAGCAATGTAATGTAGGTATCATGCCATACCCGAGCAATGTAATGTAGGTATCAAGCCATACCCGAGCAATGTAATGTAGGTATCAAGCCATACCCGAGCAATGTAATGTAGGTATCAAGCCATACCCGAGCAATGTAATGTAGGTATCATGCCATACCCGAGCAATGTAATGTAGGTATCAAGCCATACCCGAGCAATGTAATGTAGGTATCATGCCATACCCGAGCAATGTAATGTAGGTATCAAGCCATACCCGAGCAATGTAATGTATGTATCAAGCCATACCCGAGCAATGTAATGTAGGTATCAAGCCATACCCGAGCAATGTAATGTAGGTATCAAGCCATACCCGAGCAATGTAATGTAGGTATCAAGCCATACCCGAGCAATGTAATGTAGGTATCATGCCATACCCGAGCAATGTAATCTAGGTATCAAGCCATACCCGAGCAATGTAATGTAGGTATCATGCCATACCCGAGCAATGTAATGTAGGTATCAAGCCATACCCGAGCAATGTAATGTAGTGTAAGTTGACTTCATACTTATGTTATTTTGGATACAAATAAGCCCACTTGTTTATAATTCTTTATTTACATAGAGAGGCATCCCAAACAATGTAAATAGAGGAATATAAACTTATGGTTCGGTGATTTACAATTTCTTTATTTAAATGAAAAGGCATCCCAATCCATTCAAATAATTACAAATCATCCTACTTAAGAATTCCCAACACAACATTCATACTTAGCCGGTGAGTTACAAGGTAGTGTATTATGAGATGATATTGGTATTCCAAAAGTATGAAATGAATATTCATACTCATCTTTGGAGATGGAGTGTAAGATACTCGGGGGAAATTGACGTAGTGTTCAAAATAGTTGGTGAGTAGAAAGTTGTGAAATAAGCATGATTTTTGATGGGGAAATGATAGAATAAATACGTTGGAGGTTTGAATCATAACACATGATAGCATAAAGCAAGAGTTTTATTCATAAAACGTTGATTGATTACAAGATTGAAACTTATTACAAGTTTCTTCAAAATCTACTAACTGATACTTTCAGTTTAGTAATTACAACGTTTTTACTATCATTTCATAACATTTACTAACTGAGTCTAATCAGTTAGTAGTACAAAAGACAACTAGTATCATCACACTAGTCTATTGCAGGTTAGAAGGTCCGAGTAGCTCTGATTGATCGGCAACTTCTTGGTTTAGTGTGTCATAGAGGTACGAGTCTATGAAGTTTGAGAGGCTGTAGTATCCATGCTGATTTTCTTGTTGGATCAATGGTGGTCGTGATACGATCCATAATGAGTGATCCAAATTATCACATGTAGGGATATAAAAGGGAAGTGATAGTGGTGGTGGTAATGGCGCTAGTATATATTCATACTCATTATCCTCCTTGGAGTCTGCCTCAACCGAATTTTGTCCAAAATAATTAGAAGTATTTGACGCAAAATTAGTTGGTATTGGTTCCTCCTCTTCTTCGTCGGTTGAATCTTTGAAAGGTTCTTCTTCGTCATTAGAAGTGAAGGCATTCACGAAGTCAAATCCGAACTCGGGTGAAGATGGTAAGACTTGGAAGTTATTAGGTAGAGTGGGCACATAATCGGGAGAAGTGGGTACGCACATGATTTCTTTTAGAAGAAATACCATGTTAAAACAATTCAAATGTTTATGGGAAGTGCTCAAGATGTGACAAGTGTATATATCAATATACTAATATGTTCATGTAGTATAAAATGCTTACGGGGAAATGCTCAATTATGCTAAAGGTACATATATCAATATGCAATTATGTTTATGTAGCATAAAAATGTCTACGGGGAAATGCTCAAAATGGGTATATATATCAATATACTAATATGTTTGTGTAGCCTAACATGCTTACAGGAAAATGCTCAAATGTGCTAAGGGTACATATATTCATATGCTAACATGTTTGGGTAGTATAAAATGCTTAATAAGTCCATAATCGTCTGGAGGATGGAAGACACGGAGAGCGGAAGGCTATAAAAATGTTTTTGCTTGTATGTGTGGTTATAGTTTAGGTCTCAATTAGACCCGTTTCTCTATAACCATGGCTCTGGTACCAATCTGTAACACCCCCAATTCATGGTTGCAGCGGAATTCAAACTGGGTGTTACTCGACGGCACAATAGTCACAATAATAGAAAACGAACTCCAATTGAGTCGTTTTAAAAGATTTATCATTCAAATTGTATAAATATCAGAGATTACAAAATGAGGTCCCAAATGGTTCCATGTTTACAGTTTACATTAAATGAGTTTCGAATGATAATAAAATTTATAGCCCTCTTGAATATCCGTGCCCCTTTCCGTGCCATCCTTGTTCATTATGAACCTGAAAATACATGCTAAAGTGTCAACACGAGGTTGGTGAGTTCATAGAGTTTAGTGACAAAATGTAATGTAAAACATTTGAATGATGATTTTCCAGCAAAGGCATCGTAAATCCACTCAGTTGCAAGTCCCGCCATAAGAGACTTGTAACCTGTGTGTTCACAACCCACTGCCAAATATGATCTGGTTTATGTGAACAAAGGTAAAACTTGTATCTAGATTCAAAGATAAATGTAGCAATACCGTTATATAAACAATCTTTACAATGATGCCATATAAATAATGATGACAATGAAGTGGAAGCCATAATACTACGCTTTGTTGAATACTAGTTCAACGGGAAGGCAATGAAGTATGTAACATGTAAACACATAAGGCATTTGAGTAAGCCACAAACATTGAGTAAGGCAATTGGTGTTTAAGCAAACAAGTAGCATGTTCAAGTAAAACAAGTATTGCATTCATGTAAAAACGAGCATGTATTCTCCCCCAAAGAGTTGGTAAAACAACTAAAAGAGTAGGGGCTATGACTCACCTTAAGTTATGTAGCAAGTAGTGAATATGATGGTCGAATCGCGAAGGTTTTTACGAGCAACCTATAATAATCGTTGCAACTTAGGTTTGAAATAATGTCTAAGGAAACATAAACATGCCAATATATGTATGTCTTGCACTTAGTCCATGATGTAGTATGATGTAGTGTAAGTCTTTGAAAAGAAATGGTTCAAGAAACATGTATGTCTTACATATAAATTGAGTATGAACATGTATAGTTTGTATATCGTTTACTACCGTTCGGGCCGACATAATTCAGAAGTCATGTTAGTAAACGTTCGAGGAGCCAGGACACTTTAAATCGTAAATCCACAACTCATCTCGACGGCTTACATAATGAACTCCTCACATGAGGCTCCCTACTATTGTAGTGTTTGATAAAAATAAGTTTGATCCGAAAAGTTACATGTCCAAGTACTTGAATAAACTTAGGAAAGTTTATTTTTAAATGAAGATTGTTATTAGAATAAGTTTCTTAATCTTGTATGACAATTACTTGTATGATTTCATGTTTCCTTTTAGATGGAATAGATCCAAATTGCATGTTCAAGTTATCGCCAACTCTTTGTTTCATGTTTTCGCCTTTGTAAGTTTATATGGTCATTAGCTTATGTTTTCGCCTTGGTATGTTTGTATGGTTTTAAGCCATGGCTTCGCCATGACCCTTGGTCATTGTTCCATGGTCTTGAGACTCAACCTTGGCTCTAGCCATGGTTGTGGTCTTGATTCTAGGTCATAAGACCTCTTGGTTGTACTAAACCATAACCAAATCATAGTCATATGAGTATTTTGAAAGGGCTGTTAAGTATATGAAGAAAATCTCACTCGTTAAGCGTTTTCAGGGCTCGAGCTTCTTTGACCCTAAACGAAAACGTCGTTCCGGACAACTTTCGTGTTTTAACTTTTTGATGAATCGGACCAGAAGTAGCACTTTCAAATTGGCAGAATGCAAAACCGTTGGTTTAGGCAGTTTTGCCGGAAATCTTTGGTAACTTCAAATCGCTATAACTTTTGACTCGTTTACTCTTTTTAGGTGGTTCAAATTGCTATGGTTTCCTTGTTAAGTCCTCTAATGTAATATGTAATGATCCAATATCATAATTTTTCCATTTTGATCAGGTTATACCATGAAAGTCACTAGTTTAATTGTTTTAGTAACTTATCTTAACAATCAATTACAACAACATGTTTTACTCATTTTTATACATCATGGACATTTATACAAGACATAATATAGTATGAATAACATGTAAATGATATGAACATGATTATTTAACAAGAAGCATGTTAGGGTTTGGCTTACAACTTTGGCTTTCAACAAAGAAAGGTAAGTTAACATGTAAGGAAATGGACTTTGATAGACTTAAGCTTCACCCTTCTTCACTTCATGCAATATTTCTACCCTTGTAATCTTGAAAGATAGATGATGAAAGTTGAGGTGACTTGAGTGGATTCAAACTCAAGAGAAATCACCAAAGTATATAAGGTTTTGAAGTAGTTTTGATGAATCAAAACTAAACTAGGGTTTATGTATGGATATTGCACTTGATTTCTTGGATGGAACTTGAAAGAGAATTAGCTAAGTGTTATGGTGTTTATGTGTGTGATTGTGGACGAAATAGGAGGGGAGGGGAGGCTTAAATATGAGCTTGAGGAGGTTAGAACATGGACTAGTCAACACTTGGGGACCAAGTTGGACACATGCATGTAATCTAAGCTTCCTAGCATGAGATCAAGCCACCTATGGGCTGAAATCCCCCCCCCCCTAAGTCGGTTCATGAGCTTGGAGAGCAAGTATTGACTTTTTGGTGATATTATCCAAGATATGGTGTTAGTTTTTGGCTCCGTAAAATGCTAACCGTAAATGGTTAAGCCACGAAACGTAAAACCGGGTATCGTAAAAATACGAAACTTGGAAGAATGGTTAAACATGTCATTATACTCCATAATAAAATATAAAATGAGTGGTAGGTTCCATTGGGGTGCTAAAACCCTGCTAAAACTGGAAACACGGGTCTAAAACACGTAATACGTAAAACGTACGAATATTGTGTAAAATTAAGAAAAGTAAAATGTTACTTTTCTAATAAGTCAATAATGATTTAAAAAGACTTATAATGTCTAGACTGGGCTCAGTCTACTGTCGGTTGGTATTAAATGTCTTTTAGACATCAAACCGTAAGCCTAAAAATCGAGGAATGACTTATAACATCAAGGAATGATTTTTGGTCAAAGGAGGAGGGAAAAATATGTTGACTTTTTCTAATAAGTTGAAAACTCAAATTGTCTTAGAAACGCGGTGTAGGTATAGGCTAAGGTTACGACTGAGTAAAACGCTTAAAAACTGAAAATTCCAGTTTTTCACGGCCGAGGCTTGTTTTGGTCATGTTTTTCTCAGTCATGATTAATTCTCAAATAAATCATGAGTGTGTCAAACATTTTTATGATACGGGGAAAATTAACGCGGTCGAGTTTCGTTGTGCGTAGAATTTCTGAATGACGTTTTACCCTAAAACGTGTAATTCCTCAATAACCTTCGCGAAAATGATCTGACGAATGTCAAACATTTAATTTGTCATGGAAATGATTTATCACTCGAGAATATGAAATAAAAATCAACTTTCGGGAAAATTTCGGGAAAAATGAATAGTAAAAGTGAATAGTGAAATTTTCCGGGAATAGTAATTAACCTGAAATTGTGAATTGTTACACATCAAACCTCTTGTTCCATTGTCGTGATGCTTGCTTTAATCCATAAATGGATCTTTTAAGCTTGCATACACGATTTGGAAATTCTGGATTTTCAAACCCTTCTGGTTGTGCCATATAGATGTCTTCATCTAGATGACCATTTAAGAAAGCGGTTTTCACATCCATTTGCCAAATCTCATAGTCATAGTACGCTGCTATAGCTATGAGAATTCTTATAGCTCTTATGTCTGCTACAGGAGAAAACGTCTCCTCGTAATCAATTCCAAAAGTTTGAGTAAAACCTTTAGCAACTAGACGAGCCTTATAAATGTGTGCATATCCATCCATGTCAGTCTTGATTTTGTAAAGCCACTTACTCCCAACTACCTTGGCACCAGGAGGTAAGTCAACTTCTTCCCAGACTTCATTATCATGCATGGATTGTATTTCCCCATCCATAGCAGCTTTCCATTTAGCTTTTTGAGGGCTATTAATGGCAGCTCTATAACTAGTAGGTTCATTAAGATCCCCTAGTGTATGCTCATCGACCTCTACATTAAGATATAGACGGTCAGGAGCTTTCACAGATCTTGAAGATCTGCGAATGGGAACTACTTCAACTTCCGGTGGAGGACCCAGACTTTCCGGTTCTATAGGAAGTGTGCTCGTGTTTTCTGAAGGTAATGCATTATTTAGATCATCTTCTAGATCATATACTCTCCCACTGATTTCTTGAATCACAAAATCACTTTCAAGAAAATCACCATATCTTGCAACAAACACTTTGTTCTCAGGTGGGTAGTAAAAGTAGTAACCCATTGTTTCCTTTGGGTATCCTACGAAAATGCATTTTACAGATCTTTGTTGGAGTTTATCTTGTGAGTCACATTTAACATACGCCTCACAACCCCAGACCTTTAAATAAGACAAGTTCGGAGCTTTTCCAGTCCATATTTCATATGGTGTCTTATCAACCTTCTTGGTGGGAACCATATTCAAAATACGAACAGCTGTTTCAAGAGCATAATCCCAAAAAGACAAAGGAAGATTAGTAAGATTATACATTGATCGAACCATGTCCAACAATGTACGATTCCTTCTCTCAGATACACCATTTTGTTGTGGAGTATATGGAGATGTGAGATTCTGGACAATTCCATTCTCAGTTAAGAAATCTTTAAAATCTTGACTAAGGTATTCACCACCTCGATCAGAACGAAGAGCTTTAATCTTCTTTCCCAATTGCAATTCTACTTCTGCTTTGAAAACTTTAAATGTTTCAAACACCTCATGTTTATGTTTAAGTAAATAAACATAACCATAACGGCTGAAATCATCCGTAAAAGTTAAGAAGTAGACAGCACCTCTCCTTGACACATGTCTAAGTGGTCCACATACATCCGTGTGTATTAAACCAAGTAGATCTGAAGCTCTTTCCATATTATTATGGAAAGGTTTCTTCGTCATCTTCCCAGAAATACAAGATTCGCATTTATCAAATGACTCATCATTGATATTATTCAAAAGCCCTTCACGTTGCAGCTTTTGCATGCGAGTCTTGCCTATATGGGCAAGTCTACAGTGCCAAAGGTAAGACGAATTCAAGTCATACTTCATTCTCTTACTTATGCTGTACATCGAATTATTATTATTGTTGGAAGTCACACAATTATTCATATCAATTTCAAACACACCATTCACAGCAACAGCATTAAAATAAAATACACCATTTAAAGAAACAGAAATTTTATTGCCATCAATAGTATGAGAAAAACCAAGATCCAACAAACATGAAAAGGAAACAACACCCCTAATTATAGAAGGTGCATAATGACAATTGTTTAAACAAAGTACTAAACCCGAAGGTAAAACTAAATCAAACATTCCTATGGCTTCAACTGCTGCTTGTGCTCCATTTCCCACATGCAGAAATTGCTCCCCATAAGCTAGTCTCCTTTCCTCTCTAAACCCCTGCAGTGTATTACAAATATTAATACCACATCCAGTATCATATACCCAGGAATTTAATTTATGAGATAAAGTAAATAATTCAATGACAAATAAGTTACCTGAAGTGCTGGCACCCATGTGCCCAGTCTTCTTAACCTTATTGTTTCGCAAGTCATCGAGATAAAGAGGACAATTCCTCTTCCAGTGGCCCATCACCTTGCAGTAATGGCATCCTTGATCCTTCTTTGGATTATTCTTGACAGGAGGGTTCTTCTTAGGATGAGGTGGTTGATAAGCCATAACCTGCTTATTCTTATCAGCCTTCTTCTTTCCTTTACCCTTCTTCTTGTTCGCATTTAGCTTGTTAATTCTACCCCCTTGTATAGCAAGAACTTGGGGCGTAGGAGCCTTTGGTGTCAACCCTTTCTCATAATCAATGAGCAGTGCATGCAATTCACTTACTGTCTTCCCCACGCAATGCATATTGAAGTTCCTCACAAAACCATTAAAATCCTTGTTAAGGGACCTATTGATTAAGTTCACAGCCATATCATTGTCATAGGGTTTCTTAAGTGTTTGTAGTTGATCCATGAAACTTTTCATCTTCAACACATGAGCACTCACAGGTTCACCATCACCCTGTTTACAACCATGTAGAGCCTCCATCAAATCGTAAATCTCTACATTTGATGGTTTCTCATAGAGTTTCTTGAGTTCATCAATCATGTTCATGGGAAAATACTCCTCAAACTGCCTTTGAAGAGGTGTGGACATCGCCCCTAACATCATTGCGGCCACATCAATATGTTCCTTGCAATCAAGATTCCATTTGGCCTTAGTAGCTTCAGTAGCTGCCTCGCCTACAGGTTCTTCAGGACAAGGCTTTTTCAAGATTTCGAGTTGACCAGTCACTCGCAGGACAATCCTTAGTGAACGGTACCAATCATTGAAATTTTCCGAGCCAGCCAATTTTTCTCGTTCAAAATAAGTTTTGAACACAGAACGAAAGTTGGTGTTATCAGTTTGAGCCATTTCTACAGATAAAGAAAGTTCAAAACATTAGTATTTTTGATAATACAATTTTTCAAGAAAATTAAAATACCCAAGGAAAAGTAATATCCATAGAATAATCTTGAAAACTAGGATCCTCCATAAACATAGTTTCATCACATCAGTTGATCTGCTAGTAATGAAAGTATAATATGAGGTAATTTGTCGTACAAGTAATTGGCATAACATTTGTCCAATTCCTAGATATATGGGATTTACAATCACAAAACATTTGTATTGTAAGCATTTTTAGTCCCCATCTTAATACCTTGAGTCCAAGATCTCACTTACTACTCAATTTAAGTCTTCTAACTTAAAAACTGCAAACTCACAAATCCATCACATCAGTTGATCTGCTAGCAATGAATTTATGAAATTTACCTCTCCATTGCAATCTCGCCAAGTTCTCACATGACGTAAATTACAACTTCAAGTGTTCTTAATTAGATGGCAATCGACTTAATTTTATAAGGGTATTAATATTTTGATGTGATCAAAATAATGTATGAAGAAGCATGCATACAACTTCATAACATTGGTTTTACAAAACATTTTTATTACCAATTAGCTAAGAGTAAAATAACAAAGTTTTGATTGAGGTATCGGGTTCACCAATTAAAGAATAACCATCAATTATCATCCACTATATCGTACTTTTGCGTAAGCCCGAAAGCTTAGTGTTTCGGATAATCATTGTGGAATTGTGGATTATTCACCCTTAAGATGACAATGTACATGTAATGGTTGTTCGGTAAGTCTAATTTACACACAAACGAGCGTTAAGACAGAATGTTGTCTCTCTAAGGCCACAATTTAATGCGTTTCCATCCTTATACCCATCTTATAGTGTGTAAACTTCGGTCGAGCCTATTTAACCATTACGTACAAAAACATCAATCAACCAATCCTTTGAAATTTAAACTCTTAAAACCAAAACAATTTCGCCATTATTTAGTCCGTATTATTTTTCTATTCAAACAATTACCCTTTTCGTTTATAAACATGTCTAACACAATAAATAAACAAAAACAAGTAATGTACAATAAAAAATAAAATAACTAAATAAACACATATACATAATCATAACAATTAAATATGTATAAAACATGTAGCCACATGCAAATCTTATTCAAAAGTCCTATTAATAATCAAATCTAGGTGTATTACGTATTAATTCAATTAGGGCTTTCTTTTTCTTGGAAAAAGAGCCACATACATCGATAAATCGATTGCGTAAGCCAAAATTAAATAAATACCACATAGCACATAATTGATTACTTAATATTGGAGTCTTCCCCAATTCGACATCTATAAAAATTTACATGTTTTAATATAACTTAACCATTAATATATATATAAACAATTTAAACAATTTAAATTATAACACAATAAAAATCCATGCAAATATGCACTTTTTCATGGATTTAGCTTAACAATTAACATATTGCACCAAGATCGTTTACTAAAACGCATAATAATTACATGACATCCTAGGGTTTCTAATCATATTAAAAATTAAAAACCATAAACCCTAAAACCCTATAAAGGTCAATCGACCCATAAATATTTTAGGGTTAGGAATCTAACAAATAAACCCTAAAAACATGTAACTAAACGAATCAAGATCCAATTTTTATGCGTTTCGATAATTAATTACACATTATAACGGCTCTAGATGCCACTGTTGTAATTATTATATCATGACATTCATATTAATAAACCAAGTACATCAAAGTGAGCATAAGCGGAAGCAATTATAATAGATCGAATAACATGTAATTAATTAATCAATTATTTAAATCGTAAACGTACCTTTGTGATTCTAGCCCGAACAAGAATCAATGCAATCTTCCGGAACCAAGAACCCTAATTAGGGTTTATAAGGATTATATGAATTACCCCTTACCTTTTTGTAATTCAATCCAAGAATCAAACAATAGTGTGTTTGATTCACGTTCTTGTACACACGTACTAATTCAAGAAAAGTATTCGCAAGTAATAAACACAAAACCCTTTTTTGACACAAGAAAATCGAAACCCTTAGGGGTGTTCGTTTGATGGATCGACCAAGGAGAGAAAGAAAGAAGAAAACACCAAGATGTGTGTGTACAAGTTATGAGAAAAACCTACATCTTGGGTTTGCTTATATACTACACAAAACTTGGAGCTCAAGGCACAATGGAGGTGGGTTACCCCCTTGGGCCAATCGGTTTTGGCACCCCCTAGGGGTTTCCGGAACATTCTCTTGTTTCCATGTTTTGTCTAGTATTTACTTTCCTAATCTATGTTTAATAAATAATTAGTCATTAATCAATAATACTAATTATTATTATTTGTTTTGTGTTTAATAATTAATTATAACATTTTATAAATAATTATTACATTTTCTCTTCATACGTATTGTGTGCAATCCCGTGATCTCAAGTTCGATCCTAACACACGACTATTATTATTTTGTCTATAAAACCAACAAGTGAGTGTGTGTTTGTGTGTGCATTTGAGGAAGAAGGTGAATACGACTTCATATAAGTTGTACTGTTATACAAATTTACAGAAAGCTCATTCAAAATTCTCATTTGAATCATTTAGTAACTCAGGCAGGTGATCGGTGTGATGCACTTTGTTATAAAATAAATTAGTTGTTTGTTAGTGATAGACAGGTAGATTACATGATTGTCTATATCTTGCTTATATGCTCAAAACTAGGGTGACAATTTGAGACGAGTTTAGGTTGGATTGACGGGTTGGAAAACTTCAGCTGAAACATGATATGCATGAGTAACTGGCTCATTCATATCAATTCTAATCTGTTTAACACAACAAATTTAGCCATATTATTTATGTGAGTTAATGGGTTAAACGCATAAAAGTTGAACAGTTACCTTTACGAACTTGTATTCATGTAATATAGCTACTCATGTTTAGCTATTTTGTTAATTTTACCCATGTGACCTGATATAGATAAAACATAACCCAAATCGACCCATTTATAATGTAGTGGATTTAGCATAAAGATATTGCTGAGAGATACAGATTTTATTGTCTATTCTAATGAGTAAAGTGGCCAATATATATATGAGCATGAACCTCGAAGGGTGTCGGCCCAGTTGGTTTTTTCTAATTCATAAACTTAACTTCTGTGAGACAATGCTTGCCTTTATAGGAAACATACCATCTTCCTTTCAAACTTTTTGAGGAAAGATTTAGCCAATTAGAAGTTTCATAAGTTGAGATACCCGACGAGTGCATCTAACATTGATATAACAGTGGGGTATAAATGACAAGTTCTTAAAGAACACTATTAACTTATAACTATAGATAGGTTTAACAAACCAATAAAATGAAATTACTTGAACAAGGTAAGTATTGAGCTTTAGAGGACTTGAAATTTTGACAAGATGTTAAGTTCTTCTTAAACTTTGAATGATATGTTTTCAAGTTAACGATGCATTATTGCGTGTGTTCCTTAATATGAACCAAACTATCACTATTGAATATTTTTATGTCAAATATAGTATGTTATTACTAATATTAGTTGGTTTTCCCAATAAATGACGTTCAACCCCTTTCTTTTTTAGCGAATATTAAAAAATTACTTTTTGACCCGTTTATGAGTACATGTTCATGGGTAGAAATCGCCACCTCTACCTTACACCGGTAAATGACTGCAGAATTGAAATTTTTTATTTATCTTCCAATTATGTGATGTAGTGAATGACAGCAGAATTGTTACATGCATATTTTGATTCAGTCACTGTGTTATATAGCTTCAGCAAGCTCTAAAGTATAGTGAAACTGTTGGAGTATTATTTACGCAGGTGATGTTCCCTGAGTTAATTGTCAACTTGTTGTTGCTTGTGCATTTGGAACCTGGCATAAGACATGTACCTATCAATGCCTCAATAGAGCTTGTGATAGTGGCAAGTGATGGCTTATGGAATGTTCGTTATTTACTCACTATTAAGTAAATACACAAAATCAACAACCAACGTTGTGTACAAAGAAGCTTTATTTTGTATATGAATCGACAACATATACCTTGTGCTAGCGGATAATTTAGTAACTTTTATTTCCTTATATCGGATGAACATTTATTTCTTTTCATTCTTAAAGCATATAATAAGTAATTTGGTATGTTTCTAACTTATTTTTTTTCAACCATATTCATAAGGCTCGCCCGCCCATTCGGGCGGGCCATGTAACTATTTGATTTATATATTAAAAACATGTCACTTAGAGTGGTGTTGTTGAAGGCAAGACTCATGGCAGCACTTGTGGTGGAGGTTGCGATGGTGAAAGCCAATGTTTTTTAGATCCAGATTGAGCTGATGTTCGAGATTAAAATAAGAAGTAACTTAGCACTTAGCACTTAGCAAACTGTATTTAGTGGAATGGATTTCCAATTGCATTTTAAGCAAATTATGATAACAAAGTTCCACATTCTGATGTCACAAACAGGGTAACTATGTTCTAAGTTCTGTTTCATATACTTTAGCACTTGTAGTCAGGGATGAAACTCATGAAATTCATCTAATATTTAGATTTATATAATATTCAGACCTGAATCAGTTTGAGTTGGTTTAAGGTGTCTTATAAGAATTTTATTTACTGATAAGCAACAATTACCAACATACTTATTTTCTGTTTAGTAT
>JARVZY010003918.1:0-26890 GCA_030686995.1 Artemisia argyi
ACTAGTTATGGTAGGGATTTCATCTTTGGCTATTACTAGTTATGCTTAATAAAGAGCATAGTTGCATTATACATTAAGAGAATAAGAATACTTTAAACTTTAAAATGTTTAGAAGTTTGATTATCATAAATTGGTGGTTAAGGATGTCACACATTTATGAAAGATTATAAGGCATTATCAAAATAGTTGAGTATGCATATACAAGAACTTCAATAGTTGAATTCTTGAAATAAGTATTCTTAAAATTCCGATAGATCAAAGTTGGATGATTTATGTTTTGTCAACAAGTATGAATCTCATTGCTTGAGACATAATTCATCAACAAGAGTTATCATGCATTGATGTATTTAGTATTTGGATAAGGGATGTTAAACAATTATTATGATAAATTGAAATACATGGTATGTTTAATTTATAATATATTGTATCCTATATTTGTATGTTTAATCCACGAATAAATGTTATTCTAAATTGTCCGTTGTCAGTTAATAATATGGGAATATTATTAAATCAAGACAAATCTGAAGGTTGGTATAATATACTTAAAGTATATTGATGCGTAGTCATGCCATTTCAGATGATATTCAATGATACCGAATATAGGACTTATCCCAACTACATGATGTTACTTTATGGATTTTGTTATTAAGTAAATCATGAGAAGTTATCCTTAGACTTGAGATGCAAGATAAGTGTCATGAATGTAGTACATTTTTGTGGAACAACTTAACGCTATACGTAACTGGTAGTCATAAGGGTTATTTTTGGAAGTGTTACAAAGTTTGTGGGTTTTGCTTGTAGTCAAGATAGAATTTGTTCCTTCAAATTAATTTTTGGAGTTTAATACTGCTGGGCCCCTCGTAGGGTTGTTAAGATGTTTGCATGGCCGTGCCCAAGATCTTCCCTGAATATGTTCAGATGATTTAGTAATCTTGATCAATCACTAACAACGAGAAACATAATGGTTAATTAAGGAATGACTTTAATCCATATCCTTATTAACATGGTATTAGAAACAAAATGATAATAATAATGAGAAATCCTTAAAAGGTTTTTCCAGGAGCCTTACTCGAGATTGTACTAGAGGCATCGAAGTGTTGCTAGACGCTAACCGATGTGATTACACTATTAAAATATGTCCAAGTGGGAGCTGTTAGATTATGGACATTATTTTAGTAGTCGTATGTTAGGATCGAACTCGAGATCACGGGATTGCACACTTTACGTATGAGAGTTAAAGTTTAATAATTAAATGTAAAAGTTTATATTTAATTATTTATTACACAAATATATAATGATTATTTAGTATTTAAGATAAATGACTAATGATCATTAGACGAATAAAAGGAAAGTAATGTGTATGATTTATTGGAATGTCAAGAAAGTTCTAGAAGGAGTTCCACCTCCTTTGTAACTTGAGCTCCAAGTAAACTATACTATATAAACAAGGTTAGGGATTCATTGTTTGTATCTCTTGTGCACACACACAAACCCTAAACTTGTTTTTCTCTCCTTCTTTTCTAGTAATTGATCAAACAAACACCCTTAAAGGGTTGATCGATTTTCTTTATTAAACAAAAGGTTTTGGTTTAATTTTGTGTTCTAAAACTAGCATTACTTTAACTTGTTTTAGTACGTGTGTACAAGAATGTGATTCAAACATACTTTTGTTTGATTCTTGGATTGAATTACAAAAGAGGTAAGGGGTAATTCTTATAATCCACATAAACCCTAATTAGGGTTCATAAGTTGAAGATTGCAATTGATTCTTGTTCGGGCTAGAATCACAAAGGTATGTTTACTATTTATTATTGATTAATTACTTACATGTTATATGATCTTGTTATAATTGCTTCCGCTATGCTCACTTGATGTGTTTGGTTTATTTTATATGATTGTCATGATATCATAATTTCAACACATTAAACCCTATAAATCTGAAAAGAAAACATTTATGTTCTAAATGCAAACTTTATCCAAGCAAACCTCAAACCCTAGAAACATAATAAGAGTACCAAATTAACAACAAAATCAACCATGAATAAGTAATACCTTTTGTAAAAAAATGCCAATTCTTGAATGAAAAAACAAATCAGATCATCAAGTGGAAGTGTAGAATGATTAGTTCTTGGTTGTTGGTTCTTGGAAGTTGGAATGGTAAACAGAGTAGTGTATTCTACTAGTAAGTAAATTACTAACGTAACTAAGATATGAGTCATATGGCTATATTTGTATATCAAATTAGAATAAAAATGGGCCAAGTACACCGGACTAATTTGATAACCTGGGCCTTTAATAAATAAAAATGGACTACATGATACAGTTATAAAACCACTTGAGGAAAAAAAAAACAAAAAATAAAAACTCGGGTTAGTCGGGTTGACCCGAACCCGAATAGGCAAGTATTTTAAACCCGATACCCGACCCGAGTTCGTAATCGGGTTAGTCGGGTTGACCCGATTGACCCGACTAAGATTTTGGACCCGAGTAACCCGACCCGAGTATCCTTATTCAGGTTCGGGTCCGGATTTATGACACCCCTAGCTACAACTAAATCCCTTTCGAGTTTATCACGACAGGTAGCAGTAAGCAGTAGCAATAAGCAGTAAGCTGTAGCAGTAAGCAGTAGCAGTAAACATTAGTTGCTTGTTTAAAAAACGTGTTTGGTAACGTAGCTGTAGTTGTAATTATAAAATGCAAATTTACGAAAAAGGGCATATATTTATAAATGAATGTTATTTTTTAAGGGTAAATTGGTAATATTAAAAGTAAAACGCTAGCGGTATGTTGGAAACCTTCTTTAAGAAGCATTAAGATTGCAAGCTTTTGAGGTGTTGCTAAACGCTAGCAGCACTGTTGCCAAACAAGTATTAAGACTGAAACGCTTATCGCTTACCGCTCTTAAACGCTTTCAAAAAGGTGTTGCAAAACATGTAGGCTTAATATTTAACAGGCCCATTTACTAAATTTACTAAAGTTACGAAGGATTAAGGCTTAGTTTTTGTTTATATTTTAAACCGATACAACTCCCTATTCGAGTTGAAGTATCACGAGTAGGTTATCTTTTAGTTGTTCTATTAATCTAAAGAATTGAAAAGCTAATATTAAGAAGAAGAAAAAAAATCGGAAAAGCCTCACTTCCAAATTATGTTTTAGGCCTCAAGAAGGCTTGAGCCGCACTTGACGAAATGTTCGTTCCAAGTTATTCGGTGTTCCGGCTGCAGTCTAATTCGATCTGATTTATCGGTTCAAATATGCTCGGCCCTTATAACCTATAGGGACGACCAAAGCGTGTCACCCCAAGAGCTTGAAGTCACTAGTGAGTCTTCTGTAGGTTGAAGTTTTAATGAGACCGTAGATTCTCTCTTGTAATTAGTCATAATTGGGATATTGTATCTTTAGGTAGGTCTCATGTATAGTTTTTCGTTATCTACCACGCAATACCAAAAATATAACTTTCAGTTTATCAAAATAATTATTTTATTAGCTTATCGGAAAAGAAAATTCATTCAATAGACTAACAAGAAATCAAAAAAGCCAACAAGCTCACTAATTTGGGTTTTAAAATTTATAAGCAACTTTGCTTACAAATTAAATAAGTCATGGTCAGTTAAAATTGGGTTTAAACAAATGAATTTACCAGCTTTTCTAAGTAATTAGTCCAGAAACCACAAATCAAAGTTTCGACTAACCACACAAAGTCACCACAACAACAATATAATACCGCCAGGGGTGTGAGGTCAAGGGGAGTTAAAATATTAACATATCATACCCCAAGATAAAAGAGTAGAGAAAAAGAGTAGAAACTCCTTTCAAAAAGACATGTCAAGTGTAAATTAGTGGTGAGAGTGCTAAAAAAATAAACGCCCGTGTAAAAGCGAGCAATAACAAGGTTAAGCAATAAAACAACACGACCAAAAACAACCATACAAAGCAAAAAGGCGAGCAAGTTACCAATTTTGAATAGCTCAATTCTTTAGCATCCGAAGATGCACACAGTACCAATTTAAAATAGCTCGACAATTTTCTCTGAACTATTAGATGCTTTGAAGATCTTTTCTGTAATCCTCAGTTGGCCATAAATCATATATCACCAATAGCACAAACTCTTTGAAAGTCAACATAGATTAAGAGGTGCATGAGGTGGTGGTTTTCCGTCCCACATGCCTCTCTTTATCAAAACATTGACCTTAAAAAGTTTATGCAATCAATGACAAAGACTACATAGCCAACCGATGAGTTCAGAAAAGACTTACAAAGCAGCCAACGTTCAAAGAATGTCAACCGAGCTATTCAAATAAGTCATGAACAGTACAAATTGGTTTGAAAACCAAAAACAAAAGAATTTACAAGCTTTTATAAGTAAATAATTAGACCAAAAAGCCCAAAACAAAGCTAATTCAAAAAACAAAAATAACATAATGTTTGATATACAAAACATAGCCAAGATTTCAAGACATTACAAAAATGAAAAACTCACTGTTCTAAAAAAATGTATACTTTTATTAAATAAAATATTTATGAATAATAGATCTATGCAAAAGAAACCAAACAGGATAAAAATAAACACGGTTCGACAATATGTATTCAAAAAGCTTGTTATTCGAATTTTAGTTTGACAATCTGTATCAAAAACTCGAAGATGCACAAGATGCAACAATCTTAAATAGCTTGCCAAATTTCGTAACTTTAAAGTTGTCTTTACGGTCTTATTGGAAAGACTGCGGGTCATACATCATATATAACTAATTGCACAAACTCTTTAAATGTCAACACGGAATAAGAGGGTATGAGGCGGTGGTTTTCCGTCTCACATACCCCTCTTAATCAAAACATTGACCTTAAAAAGTTCATACAATCGGCGATACATGAGGCTGGCGACAGTAGAGACATTCGACCGAGACATGCGATCGATCCATGTCGATCGTCTCTTTTGTGGAGATTCGGTCGAGGCAACACAAACGGGACAAAAGGTCGTGCAGTGGATCGACATTTCAAAAACAAATTTGAGTACCTTTTTTTTTTTTAGCCGTTAGGATTAAAAAAAAAAAAAAAAAAAAAAAAAAAAAAAAAAAAAAATCTTTTAAATACCTTATTATAAATACACAACATAAAACACACTCCAATTCACAAACCTCATTTTAAACATCCTCTATATTCAATCACACCATGAATTCTTTCGATATCTTTTTTGCCAATTCGTCTTCGGATGACGAAAATGAAGTTAGTACCGAGTATTTGATGTTTGCGGAAGATTGTTGGGAGGCTTATCAAGCGTCACAACCTAAAGAAACCCGAAACCAAGTTATTAGGGATCGTTTGGGTGCTCATAACCGTTTAGTTACTGCTTACTTCTGCGCTAACCCAACATACGGCGAAGAACAATTCCATGATCGTTTCCGAATGAGCCGAAGACTATTCACACGAATTGTTCGAGAGGTAACCGATCATTCACCTTATTTTCAACAAACTCCTGATTGTGTGAGCTTACTTGGTATTTCTCCATTGATGAAAGTTACTTCGTCAATTGGCATACGGAGTGTTGTAATGTTTTTTATTTTATTTTAATTAATATGTAACGTTTTAATTATTAATGAAATTTGAGTTTGTGTTTAAAAAAAAAAAAAAAAAAAAAAAAACTGAACTAGGTCGCCCTTAGAGGAGAGGGAGTGGGAGCGGGGAAGCAGCGGGGACGGTGAACCCCCGCACGGGAACACCGCCGCCTCGCGGTGAACCCCGCACGGGGAAGGCTTTTGGGTGGTGTTTTCACGCACGCGGGGAGAAGAATCCGAACGTTTAAAGGGGAGCGTGCATAGGCCAACGGCTCTTTTTTTGGTTTGGTTTAAATAAGTAGAAGCAAGAGGAAGAACAAGCAAAAAAAAAAAAAAAAACACACACAGTTATAAAAAAAAAAAAAAACTGACGGATACAAAAAAAAAAAAAAAAAATGGAGCCTAGAAGAATTGGGTCGACGCTATTGTTAGACGAGCCGTTTGAGTGGTCTAACGATAGTAGTCTCGAGTTTTTTGCAAACGCGATTGACGCAGATGAGGAGGAAGATACGGCAAGGTCGACGCGTAAATCAGTGAAACGTGATCGGGTCAGCGCTGCAGAAAGATTGCATCGTGATTATTTTTGTGAAGAACCAAGATACAACGAGCAAGTTTTTGAAGATAGGTATCGTATGCCTAAAAGTTTATTTTTGAAAATCACACATGCTATTGAGGCTAGATTCGAGTATTTTCAGGAAGGTTATGATGCTAGACAAAAAAAAAGTTTTACGGCCATACAAAAATGTGCGTCTGCCGTTAAGCAACTCGCAACCGGTAATCCTCCAGATGAGTTTGACGAATATTTACAAATGGCTAAAAGAACGTCACGTGAAAGCCTTCAATTTTTTTGTGATGCTATTATTCAGATATACAGTCGAGATTACCTACGTAGGCCAACAAGCCATGATATTGCATGTTTGTATGAAGCACACGAAGCTCGACATCACATTCCGGGTATGATCGGTAGCCTAGATTGCACACATTTCGATTGGAGGAATTGTCCAATCGAATTGAGGGGTCAATATAAAAGGGGTGATCATCGATACCCCACAATTATGATGGAGGCAGTGGCGTCTCAAGATTTGTGGATATGGCACGCGTTCTTTGGTCCGCCGGGTTCAAACAATGATATTAATGTTGTGATGCAATCTCCGCTATTCCTCACCGAGCGTAACGGTACGGCACCTAAGTGCCCATTTGTTGTGAATGGCCATACATACAAGCGTGGCTACTATCTTTGTGATGGCATATATCCTTCATGGTCTACTTTTGTTAAAGCGTTCAAATTTCCTACCGACCCGCAAGAGAGAAAGTTCAAAAAACTACAAGAGTCGGCTCGAAAGGATGTTGAACGGGCATTTGGTGTTCTCAAGCAAAGATGGGGTGTATTGAGACGACCTTTACGACCGTACACAGTAGCCAGAATTAGTAAACTGGTTTATACATGTGTGATATTGCACAACATGATTCTACATGAATCTGGTAACGCAATATCCCCCGTTCATATTCGGGATCCTCCGATCGAACCGGTGTTTGACGACGAAGCCTTAGACGAGATACGAAATGAGAACACACATTTTCGTCTTCGATTTGATCTTATGGCGCATATTCACGCTCAACAATTACCATACCTCGAGGTGGACGATCAAGCCGATGAAGTTTAGTTTTTTAGTCTTATGTAATGTTATTTTATGGTTTTTAATATTATTATGTAATGTTTATTTATTTTAATGAATTTTTAGTTTTTAAATAAATTTTAATAGAATTTAAAAAAGAAAAAAAAAAAAAAAAAAAAAAAAAAAAAAAAAAAAGTGAGTGAAGGGTGAGTGAAGGTGCCGCCCCCAAAAATGAAGTGAGTGAAGAGTGAGTGAAAGAAAAAGTGGGAGATGATGTGGCGGAATGGGATTGGTTGTGAGTGAGTGAAGGGAAGGGGAGTGAGTGGAGCACTCCCCCCACCCTTAGGCACTGAATCGTCTGCAGGTCGCTGGAGAATCGTCTGCAGGTCGCTGGAGAGAGAAAGCTGACGTGGCAGGAAAAAGTAAGGGGATTGAATCCGCTTACTGTGGGTAGCCTGAGAACAGCCAACCAGTGATTACAATAAAAGCTTAAAAGCAACAAAAATGAAGAAAGTCGACGAGGCTTTTCAAGATACTTATATCTTGTGCATCTGGGAATGTCAAAACCACAAAAAGTACAGTCAAAAAACAAAAAGACGATATTTATAAAAAAAAATATAGCCGAGATTTCAAGACATCACCAAAATGAAAAATTCAGAGCATCCTACGATTCGGCAAATAAATATTCGAAGGTAAATAAAAAGTGTTAGAGAGGACTCGTTTAGAGTATTTCACCCTCCCTGCTGGGACCTTCGTTTTATCATTTCCCAAAACAAAAATATAAACTTAGTACAAATAATAGAAATATGTATGAATAATAGATCTAGAAATATAATAACCGAACAAGATAAATAATAAACCCAGTTCGACGATCTGTATTCAAAAGTTTAATATTCGAAGGCAAACTTGGCCGAAAACGCATTTATTATTGCACTTCCTCCATAGGTCCCTCGTTTTTTTTTAAAAACAAAAACAACACAGATTTGCTCAGTGAATACGAACCATTTGAGAAAAAAAGTGAATCATTTTACGATATAAGTAATCATGAAAAGCTTTCCTCGTTTCTCTTCATTGCAGATCTGTTTAGAATAAAATTTTGAAAAGTTAAAAAGAGAAAACCCTAGTTAGATGTGAGGGGAGGTGATGGATGATGTGTGCCGTTGTGGGTGATTTTATATAGGGTTTGTTTGTGGATGACCTAAATTAGTTGTTGGTGAACTGTCTTTAAATTGGGCTATAGGCCCATTGGGTACATTTTGAGATTAGACATCCAAGTGACATGTTTGTTGGACTTGCCGAGTTAGGCCCAAGATAATATACAAATGCTGATGTTGGTAACATTTGATAAATGAAAAAATTAGGGTAAGAGATCAAAATATAATGCCTTTGAATATTATGCATCAAATTTTTAGGCTTTCTGAATTTGGAATTTTGGTACTTGTGAGGACTTCGTGAAGCCATGAGGCTCAATAGAAAACTGACACGTCAACAAAATTTGATAAATACAGATTTTCTCTTTTCTCAATTTGGTACTCGAAAATCTTACGAGGATGTCGCAAAGTGCATGGATGCCGCAAATTGAGCTGTGGTAGTTTTCTACTAAGCCATGTAGCTCCATGGAGTCCTCTCAGGTTCTTACGATGACCTAAAGACCAAATTCAAAAGCTTCCAAAATCTGGTCTCTAGCATGTAAAACCCGTCTATTTTGGTCTTTGGCATAGCTTTCTCTTAATAAAATTGGTAGTGGTTGCAAGAAGTAGTTGTAGTAGTACACCTGAAAATCAGGAGTTTTTATTACAAAAACTTTGTTTACGTAACTCGATAAGTAATTATAGATTGTAGAGTAACGTAAGCTGCCGCCAAACTCTTCTTTTAGTAGTGTATCAATTTGGAGCGTTAAAGAATACAAACATTGGCTACTTGTTGTGAAACAATTATCATATCATAAACACTAAATACTAACGTTGGTTGCATGTATTTGTTTTTCTTAAATTGAGCACAACAGAGGAAAGGAGGACGCCCCCTCCCCGCCACATCTAAAAGTGTACACTTGGTTTTGGACACAAATTTATGTCCTTTAACATTACAAAAAAAATATATATATATATAATAATAATAATAATAATAATAATAATAATAATAATAATAATAATAATAATAATAATAATAATAATAATCAATTCTCCAAATTAAGAGAGGAAAAAGACGACAAGTATATTAAACTGAAATTGAACATAAGTTAGCATCATTTAGTGGAATTTACAAGATTTATAAAAGTCTCAAACAACATATAGCAAGTATATCAAAATCAAACTCTTACTTTATTTGTAGGTGTTGTAATTTAGTTCATTTGTTAAATATTTGACGATTTGTTAGTGAAATTAAAAATGATCAGCATGCCACCATCGATCACATGTTTAAAACAACCGCTATTTCGACCCAACTAAATACGTTTAAAACAATTGCTATTTTGACTCAGCTAAATTTAAGAGACTAGTATCGCAAGGCATTATGATACAAGTTGTTCTAAACTCTATGAAAACAAAATATGCGTGCCTCTTCAAGTATTTAGATGAACTCAAAGAAAATGAGAAAATTAAATTATTCATATACCTTTGGTCATTAATGTTAACTAGACGAGTACCCATGCATAATAACGAGATTTTATAGCGGCAGATAGTTTTAGTGATAAAAAAGTTTGTGGGTTATAAACGAAAAATAATAAAAGTTTGAGGATTTGGGGATTAAGCATAATGTTTTGAAATCCGGTTCGATCCGGGTGGTTCAACCGGTTGAATCGTTCCGGATGAAAAACGGGTAATCCTGACAGGTTGGGTCGAAAAAACGGGCCAAATTAAACGGGGTCAACCCACCGGGTTTGAAGCGTCCCGGGTCAACCCGGTTTTCGATGTGTATTAATAGCAAACATTTCAACAATTCAATATTTTCCAAATGCATGGCTACTTTCCAAATGTGCTGAAAGTTTGACAATTTTCAACATTTCAACATTGATCATTTTTACTTTATATGTAGTATAGATATTCACAATTTTAATTAACAAGTTAGTTGGTTGTTTAATCTTTATTTTTTTTGTTGTACTTTCTATTCAAATATTAAAAAAAGACAAAAATACATCGTTGGTCTCTAAACTTTCCACGAAACATCGCCTTGCACCTTAACTTTTGAAAAACGTCTCCGTGCGTCCCTCCTCAAGTTTTTGAGGCCGATTGCGTCCTTTGACCCGTTTTCCGTCGGTCAACGATGTTTTCTGCCATTACATTTTGTTTTTAGCACAAGGGCAAAACCGTCATTATGTAATACCGTGTGTTGAGTCACACGTAGTGTATGCAGATGCTACATTAATTATATGTTAATAGAAGCTAAATGTATTCACCACTCATACCTAAATTCTCCTCTCTCTTATCAAATCTTATCCTAAAGTATTTCCGATCAAATCTTAAGAATGGCGTGGTGCGGATGTGGCAGGTGGGCAGTCCTAAGGACCTGTTCGAACAATGTCAACGCCGGAAGGCGTTATTATGATTGCCCGGTGGAGGTTGCGTTCATGGTTGGGTTGCTTTAAGTTAAAATGTCACGTTTAGTTTAATCAATGTTTTAGTCTAATGCCTGTTTTTGATTGCATGTTTATGTTCAAGTAACGAGTATAAGCGTCAAAGTCTTGATTTTAGATTATTAATTTTAGGGGTCCACATGTTCCTTTAATGGGTGGTACGATCCACCAATGCCACCAAGAGCAAAGGAGGTGATCATCTACTTGAGGAGGCACATTCACCGTAATGAGGCGGCATTACAAGAATGCTAAGCACACCTCATGGCTAAGACATTGGAGGTCGTCAACGCCTGAGACAATGAAATCGAGCTAGAGGCTGCTCACCAAGCAGCTGTAGCTGAGCTCCATCTGGAGAAGGAGAAAGTTTGCCGCTTGAGGAACTTGTGTGTTGTATCTTGGATACTCATTGTTTTAGTTTGCATATGGTGTATGTAGTGTCTTTATAAAGACATGTTTTTTATGTTTTGCAAAGCTTCCTAGAATGTAGAATGCATGTACAATAGTCTGGTTAGTGTTTTATGGAAGCGTTATTGTAGGTGTAGGTTGTTTAGTGTTATATGGAAGCGTCATTGTAGGTTGTCTTGTAGAAAGCTTTGACTTCATCAAATTTTGGTAATTGGCTATGACTAATACAAAGCTTTGACTTATTTGCTCTCTGTCAACATACAAAAACATGAGCCAAGTAAGAACTCAAGCATGATATGATTTCTTACATAATGCAAAATGGATATGATTTCTTAAAACATAGTTCAGAAACACACATTCTTAAAACATAGAAAATATTGTCTAGGAATTACATATTAGATGAAAATCATTGTCTTAGAAATTACATACTCAAGCAGCATTCACTTGACTTCCAGTAACAGACTGGTCGACACTTGCTTGTTCAGTTGCTTCGTAGTTGTTACCTTTACCCTTTCTCTTCTTCTGTGATGAAACTTTTGGCTGGGATGAACCTAGTTTTTGAGATTGTTGTGTACTGGCTTGACTTGCAGTAACACCTCTTTGCCCAAGACATATTTTCTTGTTGTGTCCAGCATTGCCACAAATTCCACAAACCACACTCCTACTAGACTGCGACAACTTACTATCTTTATCAGTATCATCATTTTCTGTAAAAGCCCTACTTCTCTTCTTTCGTGGCCTACCCAATGGTTTATGATGCTTAGGTGGAAGAATGGTTGTAGGCACATTTGACTTTTTCCAATGTGGATATCCCTTGATGGGCTGGATGTGGTGTTTGTATGTTTCCGCCCATGTCTTAACCAAGTAACATGGATGAACCCATGATTCTACTGATCCTACTTCGATTACATTCAACTTCATATACCGGTTGGCTACAATAGCATGTTTGCATGGCATACCTGTAAGCTCACATCTTCTACAACTACAAGACCTGGCTTTAACATTTACCAACCGCTTTTCTCACCATCCACTAACCTGATAGTTATCTCCTTCAATCCCTAAAACATGGTATTTATAAGCCTCTTTCTTATTGAAGTCTAACATGCGCGTTGCCTTTGGTGTAAACGGTCCCGGACACTTGTCAATTGTATGCATAACATTAACTATTCTCTGCGTACAATATGCTCTAACGTATTCTAAAGCAATAATGATGGGTTGGTGCCTACCTCCCACAAGTTTCCCATTAAACACTTCACACATGTTATTAAGTAACACGTCAGAATGAGCTCTCCCTACATATGTATAGTACATGTTTTAGTAATCCATAAAAAATGTTGAACACTGTTGATCTACAACAGAATTGTTTACTACCTGAAAAATGCGACCTTGACCAATAGGCTGGTGGTATCTGATGACATATCCCGTATACGAAAATAAAATGTTTATAATAATGGGTCCCGCCAAAAGAATATATTCCTTTTGGGTCCCGCTGAAGGAATATATTAATCACATACTTGACCAAAGTCGATGTATCACCCAAATAGATAAAACATTTATAACAATGGGTCCCGCCAAAAGAATATATTCTCAAATCTAAAACGAATATTTAGATTCGCACTTCTTCTATAAATAGCAGGAAGCAAAGCATTCGAGAGGACACCCAACATTCTTTCCTTTCTCTCTGATGAAAATGGTATACTCGTAAGAGAATTATCACTTCGTTCTTAATGCGCCATCTCTCCCATTATTAGCACCTCGGCTCCAACTTTGGATATGTGGCGTAAAACCATATGGAAAATATGAGTTACCAGTAGGGGAATCGCCACCCGAGATGAAATAATTCTACACCTCTGCATGGTCCGTCGTACTTTCGCTAGATATTATTCACGTGCATTGCTAGTTTTAGTTAAATGGTACTAGGGTGTAGGTATAGATAGACGGTTATATCCGACTCTTCAAATGAGTGATCCGTACCCGCATATTTACGTATCATCAATTGGCGCCATCCGTGGGACACGAACAACTCTTTTTATTTTATTTTCTTTTAAGGAATAGCCAACGCACCGCCGCAAGTGAAACAACAATGAAAATCGAAAGCGAGCCGCCCCTTACACCCATCGAGGAGGAGGCTAACCACCCGGATACTACGCCTTTAGTCACACCAAACACCCATACCCCGGAGGAACCTGTAGACGCAACCTCTGAACCAAATCCCAACGACCCGGTCCTACAGTTTATAGTCCAGAACTTTGATCGAGTAAACGCCATGTATACCGCATTCACCCATGCACGGAAAGACATGCCACATCGCTCGTTAGCTACTAACGGGAACCCGACTATAGAGCCTTGGAACTCAGATTCAGAAGAGGCACACCCGAGCAAAGCCTTAGGAAAGACAATTGTAGAAAATGATGGAGCGGATCCAACAATCGCAATCCCATTAGGCTCAAAAGACACAAAAGGGAAAACTACGCAAAACGTGGAAGTCTATCACCAACCTTTTGTATTCAAAGAACCCAATAGGGATACAAGATACCTCATAGCGTCTCCATTCACAATCCACATTCGTGATTACGACATGCCAGACGGGCTGAAGGTTCCCACTAACCTGAAAACATACGATGGGATGTCCGACCCAGACGACCACCTCACGATCTTTATGGGTACGATGGATGTACACAAACTCCTTGAACCCGTATGGTGTTGTTTCTTCCCTATCACATTATGTGGGGCAGCAAGATTTTGGTACGAAAACTTAGCGCCAGGAAGCATCGATGGCTTTCACCGGTTGCGGGATAAATTTAGGGCAAATTTCTTACAGCAGCGACGATTCCAAAAAAACTCAAGCAGAGATACTTGGAATACGGCAGCGCCCAAATGAGTCCTTAAAAGAATATGTAGCAAGGTTCAACAAAGAAACGTTACATATGGCTGATCGATCAGATGCTATGGTGTCCGGGGCCTTCATTAGTGGTTTACGGCCAGGTCGACTATTCAAAGATCTAATTGCAAGACCACCAACATCCCTGGAAGACTTGTTCACCCAAACCCACAACTTCATTAGGGCCGAAGATGCCAATAACGAGAACCGTCTTCGAGAACCTAGACAAGGAAACCGTGACACAAAACAACATGTTACTTACAAAGACCTTCCAAAGAAACCTAAGGACAAGTTCGTTTCTCGTTCAGCCACACGATATAATGAACACCGCAAAGCGCCACACGACGGCTTCACCAAGAAGCAAAAGGGACAAAACAAAATATTGCGAGTTTCATGAAGATCACGGCTACGACACTAATGATTGCATTGATCTTCGGAAGGAAATTGAAATGTGTATTTGTAATGGACGATTGAGCCACCTAGCCAAAGGTGCCAAAACACAGAACAACAGCCAAGCAACCGTTCCCTCAAGATCTAGGAACAATAACCAGCCCCAGATCGATTGGAACAAAAGGGAAGAAGCCAGTGGCAAACCAAAAAATGAAATACACATGACTCTTCACGATCAACCAACAGCGACGGATCCAAGATGCTCATATCCAAGCATCACATTCTCAGAGGAGGATCCGGTACCTGATCATTGCATGGGGGACAACCCACTTGTCATCACGACTAGTATCGACAACACACAAGTGTACATAGTTTATGTTGATGGGGGAAGCTCAGCAGAAATCATGTACGAACATTGTTTCGAACAACTAACAACGGAGCAGAAAAGGAGAATGCAACCACCAACTACCCCCCTCATTGGATTCGCAGGTCAAAACTCATGGCCCTTAGGGATAATATCGTTACCGTTGATCCTGAGTGACTACCGCGGTCATATTAGAAAAATGGTGATGGTGGAATTTATGATTATCAGGGGCCCTTCGCCTTATAATGTCATTTTAGGATGCCCAACAATGAGGCAACTAGGTGCGATCGCCTCCACTTTGCACTCTATCATGAAATTCCCAACACAAGATGGGATAGCCGTCATAAGAGGGGAGACACCTGAGCTAATATGCAACCAAATTTCGCGAAAAAGAGATCGCACATTTGAAGAGGAGCAATTCCCAAAGGAGGAGGATAATGAAGAGAAGATAGTTATAAATGAAGCTTACCCGGAACAAAAAGTCACAATTGGGAAAGACCTCCCTAGAAAACTGAAGCAACAATTGTTTGAGCTTTTATGTTCCAACGTCGATATCTTTGCATGGACACCTGCGGATATGACTGGCATACCGCGTGAACTGGCAGAACATAACTTAAACATCCACCTGCGAACATTTCTTGTTTGGCAGAAAAAACGAGTCCTAGCAAAGAAGCGCAGTAATGCTATAACGAAAGAAGTCTCAAAATTGGTAGACGCACGAATCTTAAGAGCAGTTTTCTTCCCGAAATGGGTAGCTAACCCGGTTATGGTTAGAAAGTCTAAAAACACCTGGCGTATGTGCATCGATTTCACAAGTTTAAACAAAGCTTGCCCAAAAGACAGTTACCCACTGCCAGAAATTGATCAAAAGATAGAATCCTTAGAAGGGTACAAGTTGAAATGCTTCTTTGATGCTTACAAAGGATATCATCAGATACGTATGGCAAAAGAGGATGAAGAAAAAACCTCATTTCATACCGAACACGGGACTTTTTGTTATGAAAAAATGCCATTTGGTCTAAAAAATGCCGGAGCCACGCACCAGCGCTTAATGGACCGAACATTTTCCAGTCAACTTGGGTGGAACATTGAAATCTATGTAGACGATATGGTAATAAATAGTAGGGACGAAGGTTTTTTCATCTCAGACATTCTGGAGACGTTTGAAACATTGAGAAGAACAAACATGAAACTCAATCCAAAGAAGTGCACGTTCGGAGTAGAAAGTGGACAATTCCTAGGGTATATGATCACCAACGAAGGAATCAAGGCAAACCCAGAAAAGGTACAAGCTATAATTGACTTGGCTTCCCCAAGGAACTTAAAAGATGTTCAGGCAAAAACGGTAAGTTGGCAGCCCTTAGACAATTTCTATCCAAATCGGCGGAACGATCACTCACTTTCTTTAAAACGCTGAAAGGTTGCATAAATAAAAAAGATTTTCGATGGAGCACCAAAGCAGACACAACTTTCCAAGAACTTAAGAAACACCTGCAGACTCTACCCTCACTAACAACACCAAAACCAGGAGAAACTTTAACATTATGTCTTGCCGCAGCAGATGCAGCGATCAGTGTTGTCCTTTTAACTGAAAGAGAAGGCGTAGAGAAACCAATATATTTTATCAGTCGCGCGCTCCAAGGACCTGAAATCAACTACCCCAGCCTGGAGAAAGTAGCATTTGCCTTGGTACATGCAGCACGGAGACTTCGTCGCTATTTCCAAGCACATAAGATATGTGTTCTCACAGATCAACCAATTAGACAAATACTTTTAAGACCAGAGAACTCAGGACGACTGGCGAAATGGGCAATTGAACTTGGAGAGCATGAAATCATATACAAACCCCAGTCAGAGATTAAAGGACAAATACTCGCTGATTTCCTTGCAGAATTACCAAAGACCGAAGAGAAAAAAAGAGATCAAACATGCTGGCAATGGCTCAAGCAAACTTGTGTCTCATGGCTGATCCTTATTTACAGATGGTGCATCGAGCAATGAAGGATCGGGGGCAGGCCTGATATTAACTGATCCAAATGGACAAGAGGTGACATATGCTTTACGATTCAACTTCAAAGCCTCCAACAACGAAGCTGAATACGAAGCCTTAATAACCGGATTGGAACTAGCCGTTCACATGGAAGCCAAACACTTACAAGTGTTTAGCGATTCCCTGCTCGTCACAAATCAGGTAAAAGGAATATCCAAGAGTTGCAAAAAAAAATTCAAAGTTTTTCAATCACGCAAATACCCCGATCAAGAATCAAACGTGCAGATGCTTTAAGCAAATTGGCATCCTCCTCACTTACACACCTCACAAAGAGTGTGTTGGTCGAAATAGTTGAGTGTAGAAGCATTGATGTTAAGATCACAAACTCGGTGGGTGAAAACGAAAAGACTTGGATGGACCCCATTATCCAAATCTTACCACAGGAAGTCTATCAGATGACCAAACAGAAGCACGAAAGATAAGGATCAAAGCACCGCAATACACAATCAAAGAAAACATCCTATACCGGAGAGGGTACCTGACGCCATGGTTGCGGGTGTTAGCCGTGAAGAGGCAGACTATGTGATGAAAGAGGTGCATTTTGGATCATGCGGAGCTCACGCAGGAGCACGAAGTATTGCGCAAAAAGCTGCAAGGCTCGGATATTATTGGCCTAGTATGTACAGCGATGCGTCAAAGCATGTAGGAAAATGTCAAGCATGTCAGCAACACGCGCCGACCATTCGACAACCACAATGCGAGTTAACGAGTATTTCTAGCCCGTGGCCTTTCTACCAATGGGGAATAGATATTGTAAGGCCTTTTCCCGAGGCTCCGGGAAAGGTCAAGTTCCTTGTTGTCGCGATAGATTATTTTACCAAATGGGTAGAGGTTGAACCATTAGCAACTATAACCGGTCAAAGAATACTCCGATTCGTTTGGCGCAACATTGTTTGTCGTTTTGGTATACCAGGAATCATCATCAGTAATAATGGAAAACAGTTTGCCAATAACCCATTCAGAGAATGGTGCGAAGAACTCAAGATTAAACAACACTTTACGTCAGTTGCACACCCTCAGTCTAATGGGCAAACTGAAGTTACAAATCGGACTCTATTGCAAGGTATGAAAACAAGACTTGGAAAAGCTAAAGGAAATTGGATCGAAGAGCTACCAAATGTGCTCTAGTCATACCACACGACAGCTCGTACTGGAAACGGATGCACACCCTTCAGCTTAGTCTATGGATCTGAGGCAGTTTTACCAACAGAAATTGGTTTGCCCACATATCGTATCAATACATTCGATCCATAAACTAACAACGCTAACATTTGTATCAATCTCGGTCTGTTAGAAGAAAGACGAGAAATGGCAGTACTTCGCGCCGCAAAGTACAAGACGTCAACCGAAAGGTACTACAATCGAAGAGTTAAACACAAGGTCCTTAAAATTGGTGATTTCGTTCTTCGAAAAAATGAGGCAAGCAGCCAAGAAGGACAACGAAAGTTAGACCCCAAATGGGAAGGGCCATATCAAATCACTAATGTAAAACAGAAAGGAACATATACGTTAGCTGACATGGAAGGCCGCCCTATCCCTAGAACGTGGCACATTAGTAATCTTCAAAAGTATCGATTCTGAAAATCAAACGGGAGCGCACATCCTCGAAAAAGAGATGTATCCCGTATGTTAAAAAAAAGACTACTAAAGTCTTTTACTGATGTAATATAAATAATAGTCGCACGATGATTAATAATAAAGTTCATGCTTGTTGAACATTAATTTGCAATGAATATTCCGACATTCGAGGAATGATGCTTGAAAACGTTCGAACGACATACAAAGGCTAGCCAAATGAAATAGTTATGCGAAATATTCGCTAACAAAAAATAAAATAAAAATAAATAAATAAATAAATAAATAAAATGCTCACACGTGTGACGTAAAGCAGATAAACACATCCGGTTACACCCTGGATTTGATCAACACTTTTTAGTATAATTTACATACACCTATATATTAGAAGTTATACTACTTTTCAATAAAAGTTAAGCATGCATTTGTTAACCTTTGCACTAGCTTGCCTTGATAAAAATATAACATGTATAATGACATGATTCACTTTCATCTCACAACTACTAGTAAATGATTCCCACTGTTATATAATTTAACAAACATCTTTTTATTACACTTATGTCTATTTTTCTAGTCATATGATATATCCATTTTCAGTACATACAAAAAGCATCCAATATATGGTTAAATTACCCATTATGATGAAGCCCTTTATAATATATAGTTATTATAACATGGCTTTAAATAACTATAATATGAGGTAATCCTTTTAATACATGTAATAACATAATCACTCACATTATGTTCAGTATTATTTTTAAAATCACATATAGCTCAGCTAGTTGCTTAAATTCAATACTTGACCATGGTTGATGAGTGTCTATATATCATCATTTTATACCAATCTGAGCTGCCAAAACATACAAAAACACTCAAAAATGCATCATAATACTTAAAATATCTTAGAAGTGTGTTTTATATGTTTCAAATACAAAATATGCAAAAACAAATGAAAAACGTACAAAGTTTGCATAATTGGCTGTTTCAGTCCCTCAAGTTTCACAAAATGTCAAAACTAGTCCCTGAAGGTTTAAAATGAATGAAAAGTCAACTTAAGTCCTTGGGAAACCAAAAATATTCACAAATGATCCCTGGATGAAAGTTTACACAAACTGGCAACTTTTACCCCTCAAGTTACAAAATTGGCAAAAATGGTCCCTGGGTATTCAAAACTTGGAAATTTACAAATAATACCCTTGTACTATGCATGAATGACAAAATGGAACAATTTTGATAAACTTTTGAGAAATTACAACCACAGTCCCTTAAAAATCCAAATTTATATAAATGGTCCCTGGAGTTTGAAAAATTACAGAAAAGGTCCCTGGATATTTTTAAATGAAAAAAATAAATAAATTGGTCCTTGGTTTATCATATTTGGCAAAAATAGCAATTGAAACTACTTTGAGAGATCTACAAATTCAGTCCCTCTATTTTTCCAAAATTACAAATTTGGTCCTTGTGTACATTTAACCAACCGGACCCTTATTTATTTATTAAATCCAAAACCAAATCTAACCCAACACAAACCAAAACCCCAGACCACCCCCTTTGTTTTTCCTTGGCCCATTCCTAAGCCCAGTCCAACGCACCCTTTTAATAATAACGGGGGTTGACCCCAGTCAAACACCCCAAACCGCCAAAACCACCACCACCACTGTACACCCTTCTCCCCCACCCCTGCTTCACCAATACCAGGTGGTTTTTCCACCACATCCTCACCTTCCAGCTCACCCTAACCACTCTTCCACCTCACACACCAAACCACATAGGCATTTAATGCTTTCTCCACAATTTTTCACTCCAAACTACTTCACAACCTCTGTTTCTTCCATAAAAACCCAACTTGTCCTAAAAACCTTCCCCTTTGTCCCCTGACACCTCCACAACACTCCAATTAACCTTAATTATTCACCTTTGGCCCCAAGTTAACGTGGGGACTTTTGGCGCCAATTTCAGTTTAAACGGCTGAGATTGATTCAGAGCATTGGATGGCTGTGATTGAAGTGGGAAAGACTCAGAGCACTTCAAGAAACCCTAATGGGGACTTATAAAAGGAAGAGAAGTGCAGAAGTGGAAGATATAGTTTATCTTAGATTAAGAAAAATCGTATAAGTTGTAACTTGTTATCTCAGTTAATTTTCAAGCTTTTAAGCTTTGTATTAGTCAATTAAGGTGTAATCTCAGCTTTTGTAATAATAAATTTCAAGGTTTAAGTCATATCTCAGTTGGTGCAATTTTCAAGTTAATTTCAAATTTCTTAATCATGTCTAATATTGGTTGTAGTGAATGATAAGGATCAATAAGTTCACATAAGCTCCTAAGAAGCTCATTTAAGCTTTTAGATACCCTAAAAGCAGTTTAGTAATTAAAAAAGCTCAAAAATACAAAAGGTCAACGAAAGTCAAACTGATTGGTTCTTGGTTATAAGCAATTGGAGCAGGGCATATTGTGGATGGTCCTGGGTTAGAATCCATTGGTGGATGTTAGGAAAAGTTTCTGTGTCCTTGGTTCATGGTTTGAGCAGGAAAGCAATCTTGTAAGTCCTCAAAATTTCATATCTGTCTTATTGCTATAATCTTGCTTATTGCTTGCTTTTACAGCTTCTTAATACTTATTCAGACTTAATTAGTGATAATACAACATAAAATTGGTATCTTGTTTGTTGGAATTCATAATTGCTAAAATATAAAAGTTTCACAGTCAATTTAGTATTATAAGTAATCTTGTGTATCTGTGGTTAATTTCTGTTTTTTAGCACTTGTTTAGCTCTATTACAACATAATAAGTCACTTTGGATCAGTAGTATAAGCTCTTAAAGCCTTTAGCTTCTTAAATCATAAACCAATCTAGTATAAGGTGTGTTTGGTTTAAACTGTTTTGCTGAGCTCTTGTTGTTTATTAGGGTTGAAATTGGTTCTAATCAATTACTTAAGTTCATTTAAGGTCAGTTTGAATACTAGTTTGGTCACAATAACACTAAAAGTCAAAATTCCATAAATCAACACCACACAGTTAACTGTGTGATGTTTTGAGTATCATAATCACTCACACAGCTTGTTATTAGTAGTTTAAGCCTAAATTAGCCTTACTTAAGTTTTTTATAACTTATATAATCATCTAGGATCAACCAAACTTCATATAAGTCAACTGAGTTATAAATTTGGAAAAGTCAAAAGTGATACTAGTCAGAAATCTCAAAAACTCAAGGAATTATTGTGAATTTTAGGAGTGGAATCAAGCTTTGAAACTTGTTAAGTGTGTAGCCTACCAGCTAGTCTTTAGAATCCCACCATTGTTTGAATTTTGTGAATTTTATTAGTGGACATTTTTGCCCTTGGAACACACTTGCAGGGAAGAAGCACTCCCCTGCACCAGCTTACCACCACCAACTTTAGTGGTGGCTGCAGCCCACACCAGTAGGTCCCACACCTCACAATTGGGTTCTTACAACCCCCCTCCTACCCAGTTCAAAACTTGACCCTTAGTTTGACCTATAGATCAGTGGACCCCACTTAGTTTTGCACCATAAGTCTGTCCCACTTCTGAGTCAGAAACCAAATAAGCAAGTGCTTATTTGGGCTTCCCAGCTTATTCTAGGATCTTATCTCACCACATCTAGCTTAATTAGGTATAAGTAACTTAGGTAATCCAGATTTCACCATAGTGGACCCCACATAACCTCAACTTAGCTTATTTCTTAGTTTGGTCAACTATAGTCAACTGTATAAGCTAATAAGCACTTACAGTGCTTATTCTTGATTTCCAAAGTAGTTGTCTTTGTTAAATTTTCTTAATTTAAGTATTTAAGTAGTTTTATAAAAGAAAAACTAGAAAAAGCAAATATAAAAATAGTGATAGCTTCTATTTAATAGAAATTATCTATTTAATTTTCATCTCAGCTTATTAATAAGCACTTGTCCAATTTTATATTTTTATAAATTACTTAGTACCTTAAAGTAGTTAAAATAATTTTCTTAGATTTTTCCTAAGCAGTTTACTATTTATTAGATTTAAAACTAGTTTAAATAATTAAATAGGTAATATTAGTTATTAAATAGATTTCTTTAATTTTAATTAACTAAAGTAGAATTTTATATTTTTCCTAAGTTTTATATAGTAGTTAAGACTTTTAAAAAATAATTTTATAATTTCCACTGTCCATTTTCTAATTTTCCTATTTAAATTAATTAAATTAGCTTTAAATTAATTAATAAGTAATTAATTAATCAATTAGCTTAAATATAATTTTTAGCAACTTTTTATAATTTTGTAGTATTCCTGTAGTAATTAAATAATTTTATAAATTTTATCATAATTTTCTAAGGTAATTTAGTAATAATAGTAATTTAAAATAATTTAATTAGATTAATTAAGTTAAATAGTTTATAATTAATAAAATACTTATAAAAAGACAAAAATATTTATTTTCATTTTTTCTACTTTCTTCAAGTTCTTATTTAGGTTTAGAAATTATTGTTATAAGTTTTTAGGTTTATTTGTAATAGTTGTAATTTTTAGTTAATTTAAATTAAGTTTTAAATTAGATTTTAATTAGTTTTATTAATTAAATAGTAATTAAATATTATAATAATCATTTTCATAATTTCAATTTCATTTTCCATTTTCTTTAATTTTAAGTTTTCAAAAGTTTCACTTTTTACCCTTGTAGTTTGTAACTTGTTAAATACCACTTTTCTTTGTCTGTTATCTGATTACCTGATTTTGTACTTATATCTGTATTTCTGTTATAATTTCATATTTTCCAAATATCAAGCAATCAGTAGTGTAATCAACCCTCAAATCATCTTTGTTACTGTCCTCAGTACCACTCACTCTCATACTCGTTTACAAATACAATTTCAATCTCGTTGGGACTTAACGACCCGGGGATTTCCCTATACTTCCACGGTCAATATTAACTTGCACTTTCTCCCAGGTGGGCCTAACAGCTGCACACGGCTGACTGGTTGGTTTGGGAGGAGTCAATGGTTGTTCTTAAATTTGTTCCCAAAGAAACATGAAAATGTTGAAGACCTAGTTAAAGAGTTGCAAGATTAAAATCAGCCTTGGCTATTAAAGGAACAAAATTTATTGTTTCTTTCGTATACTTGTTAGCATAAGAAGTATTGATAACATCTATATAGTTATTATAACGTAAAGATGAGCTTAGTATTATGATTATTAGAATAATTCATGACTGAGATTCATAATGCATGCAATAAACACAACCCAAAACAAAAATAATGCATGCAATAAACACAACCCAAAACAACAACATGAGATTCATTATACTAAAAACAACTTTACATATTGTATCAAGGAACACTGTTTCACATTCGTTTTATTTAGGGCCTATACAATAAGCGTGAACATTGAAAACTTGCTTAAAGAGGCCAAGCTAAACTTAAAAGACGTAAACATAAAAAGCTTGTCATTCCTTCACTTATTTGAAACCCACAACAGAACGTCTAACGACGGCTACGGGAAGACTGGCCCCGACGAAGGTGGGCAACCTCTTCCTCTAAGACCCCAATCTCAGCCACCATCAATCGCTGCTCATACTTGAGATGATCAACTTCGGTCACATAAGATGCGACTGTGTTGTCACGAACTTGGACTACTCCTTGGAGATCATTGCACCGGCGCTCAGCCTCAAGCTCTCTCTCCCTAGCCTCCCGGAGTTGAGTACGGAGCTCCTCATTAGCACCCCTTAGGGCCTGGTTCTCAGCCCAGAGATTATATTCCAAGTTTAGATTAGCCTCCTCTTGAGCAACATGGCCATGAGTTGGAAGCACGCCATTGCTATCTACAGCCGGATACGAACCGAGGCTTAACTTCGGTACGATACCATCGGGCGTAACAGGCCCGAGTGTCATATTGACCAGATAAGGATCCACAACAAACAGAGGCTCCACGTTTAACAGAGATTCCTATAAAAAAGTTAAAATTATTTAAAAAAAATATATAACAATAAAAAATAATAATAACATAAATAATAATAGTAATAGTAAAGAAAATATATAACTATTGGTTGTATTTGCATGGAGAACGATTCGTTACATATTCATGAGAACAATTGGTCATGCATGGCAACAATTGAATACAACAGTTAGTAAATAAAATGAATGGTTATATAAAACACACAAAGAGGACAAGGGCTTGAGAAGGTATTCCGTTCATGAGGTGCATATACAACAGCCCCCCCCCCCCCCCCCCCCCAAAAAAAATGCCATCCTATATATACTGCTCATTGGATAAGCAACTAGAGATATAGCCAATGAGTACCTATTGCCTAAGTTTATATAAAAATGATAAGTGTCCTATACACCTAGTAACCCTATGTGTTAGACTTGCCTACAACTAAATACTATATGTAGTTACTTAACAGGGAAGTACCTTTTCTATATCCATTAAATAAATATAGACAAAAAAGCTCATATCTTTTTACAATGAGGTAGTTTCTAGAACGAGTGATTATCGAGAACAGGAAAACTCCTATCAAATCCACAAAGAAGTATTCGTCATTTCTAATATTGACGACAAAAATAATAATAAATAAATAAATTCATATATTGGCAAAAAACTACAAACATATGAATGGGGGCTTGATGACATATCCCGTATACGAAAATAAAATGTTTATAATAATAGGTCCCGCCAAAAGAATATATATTCCTTCTGGGTCCCGCTGAAGGAATATATTAATCACATACTTGACCAAAGTCGATGTATCACCCAAATGGATAAAACATTTATAATAATGGGTCGCGCCAAAAGAATATATTCTCAAATCTAAAACGAATATTTAGATTCGCACTTCTTCTATAAATAGCAGGAAGCAAAGCATTCGAGAGGGCACCCAACATTCTTTCCTTTCTCTCTGATGAAAATGGTACACTCGTAAGAGAATTATCACTTCGTTCTTAATGCACCCTCTCTCCCATTATTAGCGCCTCGGCTCCAACTTTGGATATGTGGCGTAAAACCATATGGAAAATATGAGTTACCAGTAAGGGAATCGCCACCCGAGATGAAATCATTCTACACCTCTGCATGGTCCATCTTACTTTCGCTAGATATTATTCACGTGCATTTCTAGTTTTAGTTAAATGGTACTAAGGTGTAGGTGTAGATAGACGGTTATATCCGACTCTTCAAATGAGTGATCCGTACCTGCATATTTACGTATCATCAATATCTTACTTAACCAAGCATGTGCAGGCTCGCTAAAACTCTTGAATGCAAGCATTGCTGCCTCAAATTGTTCGACGATTGTTGCTGCAACACATATCCACAAATGTGACTTGTGTTCTGCAGAATTCCATTGCAATTTCATATTCTCATGGATGTGCCTCAAACAGTATATGTGTTCCGCATTAGGAAATACTGTTGCTAAAGCTGGAATTATACCCTACAGAAAGTAACATCAATCCATTACTAATAAACCAATAATTTTTGAATTATATAACCGAATATAATCAATTAAAAATAAACATCACCTTTTGTCTGTCGCTGATAAAAGTGTAGTGTGAATTTAGTTGCAAGTCAAGATCATCTGCAAGACAATCAAGAAACCAAATCCATGAATCTTAGTTCTCAGCTTCAACAACAGCATAGGCTAAAGGGTATATTCCATTGTTGCTATCAATACCAACAGCTGTAAGAAGCTGCCCAGGAAATGGACCCCTCATAAAAGCACCATCTAAACCCAACAGCTCTCTTTGACAAGCTTTGTATCCTTCCTTCAAAGCACCTAAGCAAACGTACATCCTCTTGAAAACTCTCGTTGGACTTGATGGATCTAACGCAATTTGCACACTTGTCCTAACTGTTGTATTAGGATTTGTTTTATGCAACTCTTCAACATAGTCCTGCAAAATGGTATATTGCTGCTTATGATCACCTCTGATCTCAATTTCTGCCTTGTTTTTTGCCCTTAATGCCTTTTGCATAGACACTTGGACTGCAAACTGTTTACTGAGTTGATCTTGAACAGCCCTGATTGGAATATCTGGATTCACTTGAACTTGGTCAAGTATTTGCTTTGAGAGAAACTTGTAGTCACAAGCTTTGATCTCTCTTGATTGCAAACATTTGTGTTCATCCTTGAAAGTTCTAACACTCAATAAATCTTTATATGTATATTTTGCTACATACAACAACCATGGGCAATGTGTTGGTTCCACCTTTTCTGATCGCAAATATACATCCCTTTCACGACCTCTAGTTAACGCACCAGTTTTCCTCTTGGGTACTGTTCCAAGTCCAATACCTCCACTTGTACCACACGCTGGTATTGTTCCGATACACCTAGCCTTAATTCTTTGTTTGTCATTCTTAATGAGTTGCAATTTCCTTCGAGTTTGAATTGAATGCAGGTTGATCTTATCACTTCTTTTGCAGTTATAAGGTTTGACCACAGAAAAAAATACGTCTTCGTCTTCTTGTTGTGCCTCAATTAACTTTTGTTTCTTGTATGCCCT
>JARVZY010003919.1:0-27111 GCA_030686995.1 Artemisia argyi
TTATGTTTAAACTTTATTTATATATATATATATATATATATATATATATATATATATATATATATATATATATATATATATATATATTATTTAACGTAACGTTAATAATATATATAACGATACTTTAAAAAGTTAAGATTTTACTTACGATTAAAAAGGAAAAACTTGGATGGATAATTTAAAAATCATATTTTGTCATATCATGCATATCACAAGATTTTCATTGCACATCATTTTTCGTCATAACGAATATCTAATATTCGTTATTTTCTTCGTAATTATCAAATAGTTTTTGGTCAAGTTCTTAGATAAATTTATTTATCAGGTTGTGTTTCGAAGCCGTTTTCATAAATTCGTCCGACTTTATTTTCTTCGTTTTCAGTATAAATCAAGGTGAGTCATAGCCTCACATTTAATTATTTTCAAAACTCCGTGAGGGGGATACATGTTATAAATAGATCGCAAGTATTTTTCTGTATGCTATCCTGACTGATATATGCCTAAGTTAGCTATTGCCAAAAGACCCTTATTCATGAGCCATTAATCACTGAGGTGAACGCGAATATAATGAATAGATCTATTTAAGGTTTGACAGCATGTTCCATTAATACTTGACGGAATGCCATTATGCATGTGGTTAGTCGTATTAGTCGTGATAATTATATTTGAATAAAAATAGGAACTGGCAAATCACCTATTACACGAGGGCAAATTTATCATTGATTTGATAAATACCCGCCGTTTACGGTATTTGTTAACGTTTGCGTGTCATGAGACTTAGAGCAATATATGAACTGCAATATCAATGTTTTCAAACTGATTGTATTTTCCAATACAATCTTACTTGTGTATCAAAATGATTATTAAATTCAAACTCTATGATTTCACTCAACAATTTTGTTGACTTTTAAGCATGTATCTCAGGTATTTAGCAGGGGAAGCAAGCATGGAACGGGCGGCAAAAATCTTCAAATTATGTTTACTTTATTTCAATAATGATGTAAAATAAATGATGTTTGATTTAGTTCAAAACATCAAGCTTTTATAATACTCTGATAAGGACCTATTGTATTTCAAATTTTTATAAATGAAATTATGTTTTAAAAACGTCTCTTTTGAGCCGTTTTCTATCATTATGACTTCGATCCTCACCGTAACACCCTAATTTCTATTCCGCTGCCGCATTTCAAATTAGGGGGTGTTACACGCTGACGTGGCAGTGAGTGAAACTTTAACCAAAGGTTGTACCCTTTGCTCTAACAAACAACACCAAAAGCGACATCGTTTTTATCTTCACAAGAAAAGCTAGCATGCTAAGCTACCTTACACTTAAAACAAAACATTTTCTTGCAATAAGGACCCTCACATCTATTCAATCTATGCGTATCGGTATCATTACACTCGTTCAAAATCAATCCTGAACACTTGATGCGAGAACAATAAATGTACCCTGTCAACACCTAACACTGTTGATTCACATAACACGTCACACCATTTATTAAAAAGTTGGGGTGTTAATATGGGGCGGCATGACAAGGGTCAAGAAAATGATCGCATGTTGTAAGACATTTGATATCTGAAACCTGTCTTCGGGTTTCAATTGAATATATTTGATCATAGAATCCTTACAAAACGGGTGAATGCGTCTATTACTATTCTTAAATTTACTGTTGGGAGCATTAATTACGGGTTCGATGCAAATCTCGCAAGCGAAGGTTGCTTCTTTTTCTTCTAGATGTTGTTCGCTTTGATCTTGATTGGCTGGGGTTTTTTGATTGGGTTGTTCGAATTATATTTTTACCCATTAGAAAACAATTAATGTTAGCGCACATACACATGTTCATAGGATTATTTGTGTTAAAATATAATAATAATAAGAGTCGAATTCCTCACATATCAAGTGATTCATCCCCACCATCCATCTAAAAAGAAAATCAATAGTTGAGATTAAAAGCATTTTAATATTTCACTCATTTTTTATAATTTAAATATCTCTCAAACCGTTAATCGTTAAGCGAAAATAATTACACATCGCGACGGGCATTTAATTATCTTTCTATAGACGGGCACTTTGATATACTTTCGAAAAAAATATCGATTTTTTCACGTTTTTTTTTCGTGGCCGAAAAAAAATCATATATGATATCACATATCATATATGATATGTAATATCATATATGATATTACATATCATATCATATATGATATGTAATATCATATATGATATTATATGTAATATCATATATGATTTTTTCGGTCACGAAAAAAACGTAAAAAAATGATTTTTTTTTTGTCAAAAATATGTCAAAGTGCCTATCTATAGAAAGATAATTAAATGCCTGTCGTAACGGTATAATTTTTTTCGCTTAACGATTAACGGTTTGAAAAATATTAATATTTGAAAAAAAATGATGAAAGTGGGTTTTTTAAATTGTTGGGATTAATCTCATCCATTAGATCAAATAAAGATGGAGGGAAGATGGAGGGTGGAGATTAGTCCCCTGGTATGTAAAAAAAGTTTGATCCTCAAATGATCTTTGCTCCTAAAAATAAATACTTTATTTTGTCGGTTAAAAAAGTATGATAACCATAAAAGAAATTACGGAATATATTAGCTACAATTTATTGCAGCTAATAGGCTACAATTTTGTGCTATATAATGTGGTCTCTGATTTTTTTTGTGAGTTACTGATTCTCTTTTCTGTGGATCCTGATTCATTCTTAGTGTATTTTTTTATAAAGAATTGTAGCTAATTGGCTACAAAAATTTTAGCTAAACTATACCCTTAACATTGTAGCTTAATCCAATATACTGCATATTATCTAAAGAGTAAAATCGAGGGACCAGAAATGCAAATAAATTGACTTTGGAGTCAACCCCAACAACCTTTACTCTTTTTGTAACTTCATTTCATCTTTTTTCCACTTTGATTGCATTCACCCTCAAAGACTTCCGTCTAATTGCTAAAGTGTAAGTCTTCTTCTTATATTATAATGATTACTTTTGATATTGTCTCATTTTATAGTTATTGATCCAACTGTAAATCATTATTTAATATCTTGTGTACGTGGTCATTATTTAAAGTGTTTATCAGCTAGCTAGAGAGCCAAATGACCAGGTTTATATAAACACACAATTTATTATACTTCTCAATGTTTACTTGTTCTATCTTGGTGTTTGGGAAATTATTAAGGATTTAAATACCATGATGATTATAAATTTATCTAAAGATTGAAATTAAACTGTCACACATTTTGGGTGCGTTTTGATCTATCTTTGTCAAATTCCCTCTATATACTATAGCAGGGGAATAGTATATAGAGGGAATTCGAATTCCGTGCCATGATAAAAAAATAGTTTCCTGATTAAATATTTCGTTTTGGTCAGGAAGAGCAAATAAACAAATACTTTGTATATATTATAGGAGGAGATGCTAATTTGTCGCTACTCCCACAAACCAATAAAAACAATTTTTTTTAACAATAAAATATTGGGTCCATGAATAAAATATTGTAACGGGCGGCCAACAACTAATAAAAAAGAAAAGAAGTTACGAATTCACCCTAAACTATGCAGTAAGCTAAACTTTCAAAATGATCAAAAAATAGGTTAAAAGCTCGGCCACAACATTCAAAACCGGACTACCAAAAATCCATGCATAGGTCAGATGAAAATAAAATGTTGTCAGCGTCGCCGCAAAGCAAGGGTGCTATTGATATACTTCCAATATACATACGATTTTATAAAAAATGTTGAAGTTTGATACTCCATATTAGAGTAACAAATTGCGAAAACTACCTTGAACTTTTTGTTATTTACGACTTTTTATATAACAAATGCTCCTGTTTAATCGAAAAATATTCGAACTACACACGGACTAATCAGAATTTGCGCAAAAAAGACCCGCCGCAACGCGGCGGGCGCCCACACCTTGTTTTTTACATAGCATGATGTTGTTGTCGTTCAATAACTTATTTTTGTGTTGTTATCATTTTAAGCCATTTCATATGAACCAGTCACATATTTAGTATATGCGATTGTATATAACTTGTGGGTCTAAAACTCTTTTACTTTTTTGTGTTGTTTACATCATCTTAGTCATGGATTCTTGGTACTGATTATTATTGATAATGGCTACTCTTTTTGGTGATCTTTACTAGCTTGTGGCGCAGCTCAATCTCATTATTGAAAATGGCTACTACGTCAATTCCTCATCAGTGGAAATATGATGTCTTTGTAAGTTTCAGAGGTGAAGATATCCGCAAAAGCTTCATGGATCATATGTTCAATGATTTCAAGCTAAAAGGGATTCATGCATTTAGAGATGATAACGATTTGCCTAGAGGAGAATACATTTCCCCTCAACTATACAAAGCCATTGAAGAATCGAGGTTTTTGATAGTTATCTTCTCCAAACATTATGCTTCTTCATCATGGTGTCTGAGGGAACTTGTCAAAATACTTGAGTGCAAGAAGATTGAGAATCCAAAACACGAGGTTCGGATTATCTTTTATGATGCCAAGCCTGATGTTGTGAGGAAACAAAAAAGAAGTTATGCAGAAGCGTTCCGCAACCATGAAGTTTCAAATAGTATAGAGGTGGGTAAATGGAAAGAAGCTTTATCCATGGCGGCTAACTTATCTGGATGGGATCTCCAGGACATGACAAATGGGTAAATTTCTCGTTTCGTGCAGTTATTTTTATGTTGGTTGTTTACTGACAAACATCTTTATTACTAAAGACTAGCTAATAACCCGTGTAATACACGGGCTGTAAAAATTTATTATGTTATAAGAATGTTATAGCTTATGCAAGAAAAACAAAACCAATAATAAACTATTTTCACATTCAAATGAAATGGACCATATAACAAAATACGACACAAAAGTCTGCCAGGTCATGACGGGTTTGGCATCATATTGAATTGGAAACTCTAGATTAGGGCTGAGCAAAACCGACCGAAACCGACAAGGCCCGACAAACCGACCGAACCGATAAGGCCCGAAACCGAACCGATTAATATCGGGTCGGTATTCGGTTAGACAAAAGTATATATATCGGTATCGGGTTGGTATCGGGTTAAACCGACTTAAGCCCGACATACCTTGATTCTAAATCCAAGCTGTTACACACGACCACCACAACTGCTATTTTCTTCTCTTCTTTCTTTGACAGCCTTGATTCTAAATCCAAACTGGAACCAAAGCACAACACCTGGATACGAACGTACTCTAGGAATACTAATGCAAACCGAAACTCAACACGTAAACACGACTCGAATACCACCCAATGATCACAACCTTGTTATACCCTTCGTACCCTCTTGGTTTTCTTGAAAAGTAAGAGCAGCCGACTTTATATGTTTTTAGGGTTTGATGTGTGAAGCATAGTCACATGGAACGCTGACTCGGCCGCGTTCCCCGTTCCGGATCGTTCGTACCCAAACGTGGTACGATCGCGATCCAGATCGCTCGGAATCGCGATCCGGATCATTATTTTCGGCGTTCCCAAACAACATCAATCGCCGTACCGAAGTCTACTGGTTCGACGTAACAAAATGGATCGGTACAGCGTACCAAAGTGAAGCGGTACGGCGTACCAAAGTGAACCGGTACAGATTCGGTCAAAGCCAATTGTAATCGTTCTGGAAGGAATGAGTCAAAATAGGGGACCCAATTTGGGACTCGATCGGTCAAAAATCATTGTGGTTAGTTGGTTGTGTTTTTGTTTTTCTGATAGAAAAGTGTATAAACTATAAAGAAATAATATTTCCTGCGTTTTGTTATAGGCCGATTAACATACTATGCATTTAGAAAATAAAAATAATAACAGTAGTAAGAACAAATATTTCGTGAAAAAAAAATGTAGTTTTGTTTTATAAAGAACTAATTATATATTTATAAATTTTATATATAAAACATATTACCTATTAAAATTAAAATTACAAGTAGTATATGGTACATTGTACCAAATTGGGCACATCTTACCAAATTATATGGTACATCGAACCAAATCGAACCGGAGCGTACCGAAATGAGCCTACCCCCCTCATACCGAATTTTAGGGACTTAGTGAACCGCGTACCCGTTTCTCGTTCCCGTACCGGAGCGTACTGTGTTCCATGTGACTATGGTGTGAAGTGTAATGTGATATTCTGTTGGTGAAAGTGAGCAGCGAATTAATGAAGGAAATATAGGGGTGAGGTTACCGATTTTTAGGAGAGTATGGGTTGACCATTTCCATCAAACTTTTCATTGTCGGGCTAGATTTGTTGTACCCGACAACCGACCGAGTTAGCCCGCCTAAAACCGAACCGACCCGACTTCTGTCGGTTTCGGTATCGGGATGGGTTTTTGGATTATGTCGGTATCGGTTCTTATCGGGTCGGGTCGGGATCCGGCCCGATGCTCAGCCCTACTCTAGATGCGGAGACAAATGATCAAATGACAACACAACTTAAAATAACATTATCACATGTAGGATGCAACTTCAGATGAACAAAGTCTCCATATTTCTAATTTAAGCCAACATGAACATTCATACAAATTTGCTATTAGTTGGGTAGAATATACAAAAGTAGGAAAAAAAATTACATTCCAAAATAAATTAAATAACAGATCTGGTATCCATTTTCAAAAATTGTCACCCAAAAAAGTTAACCAACTTAGAATTAACTAACAATATATTGATAATGAATTGATTGATTAAGCTGGCCGATAAAACCAAATAAACTACTACTTGTATAGTGTATCGTTGTTTTCTTTTATCATGGTAGTCTTATCAATTAGACAATTACACTCCTCATGATAATGCACTTCTTAACTGAAAATATGATTGAAGCTTGTAAAGCTCAGCAAACTGCCCTTTTGTCTTTAGAGTAACATTGCGTCCCCAACAGTGCATCCTTCTCCAAACTTATCTATAAGGATATAAGCGGAATATTAAACCAAACAATACTCCTTAGCACCTGCATAGAAGGAGTTGCTTGAATTTGAAGTGGGAGGAAGCATCTAAGATTGACACGCACCTAAAACAACAGTCTCTTTTCTAACATAAGTGACCCAAACAAACTAACAAAGCATACCATGCATAAATTTTTCTAAAAACAATAGCGCTTTCCATTTTTTACTACAATACCCAAATGCAGAAATACTAATCTTTCTAAAATCCTATGCATTTACCAAATAGCCTTCCACATTTGTGGTTCCTGGACTTCCAAAAGCTGCTTATACAACCTGATTTTGATACACAACTGGAAAAGTAGTTCATCTATTTGTTGGTTAAATTAAGATTTTAAAAAATGTGTCTTCCGATGCAGCGCACATGCCTATGTTCAATGATAAACTAACCAAAACATACATATGCATACAGAAAGGGTATCTACATTCATCCACAGCCTCACTATCCCGGATATTGTAAAGTGTAAATGGTTAAGTTCTTTACTTTTGAGCAAAATGGTTATGATCCAAGAAGACGAAAATAGAGATATTTTTTACATAAATGCTTACAATGTCCTTAACTTTCTTATTGTTAATAATATTAATCATATAGTTTTGACCAACAAAAGACACTCAATTATTAAAGAACAATATCATGATAAAATAATGAAACTATAAATACGATGTAAACAAATAGATACATAAGGAAACTAATGAACTTGCTTTTACTTTGGTATGTAATTGTAAGCAAAATTCGAGAATTTAGAAAATCAAAATACTTTTTTTCAGGAGAACAACTATGATAGATGCATAATATCTTGCGAAGAGAACATGTGAAATTTATCAATCATCCTTACAGTCACCCAAAGAGCACTAATGATGCATGACTAAACATAAATAGTTCTTTTAAAGAACTATCTAGAAGCTTTCTCCCTTTACTATGTTTCTGTGTTCAAAATCAAAGAACAATGATATGAGGAAAAAAAAAATACCTTCAATTATCATAACCATCCAAGACATTCTTCTCGGAGCACAAAACTTCAAAGGTTTCCATTCATTGAGTACCTTGGATAATAGTTTTAAGCCATTAAAAAAAACACAAGAAACAACAATATAGATTTTGAAATCATAATCGGACTACATTTTGTTTAGATAAATATACAAAAGTACTTTTCCGGTAAATAGCTATAACATGAATGATACCATGTTAGTAACAAAGGTAAAGTATATTAAATTCTTACCATGGTTAAGCGCAAGAATAACTCTTTCACATCTCTTAATCAACTCCTAATGTCGGGAATGAGTGACAAACCAATTCCGGTAAAACGTAATGGATAAAGGAAGGAGTTGCTGAATTTGTTATGAAATTAAAATCAAACACAAAGTTTGATCCTTCCACCTAAACAGTAACACCCACAAAACAAAAACACTGAAATAACAACAAAACATTTATCATTGGCACTTTCACAAACACTTGGGTGCATTGAAGATAGCAAGCTCATTTTTTTCCGTGGAATATCCCAACTGACTATATAATGTTGCAACCTTAGTTCACCACAACAATTAAAGAACTATGAAAACGTAAAAAACAAAAGTTAACTGTTTGAGAAGATTAACGGGGAGAAGAAATCACACAAATTTGTTCAAAAAAAAATTATTTGGCTTTTGAGATATGAGATATGAGTTCAATTTCAAACTAAAGATACTCCTATATGAAATCAGAATATCAGATATCGAGAAGCCAAATTTTGAATTTGAAATCTTGAAAGAAGAGAAATAAGAAAAAAGAGTCTGCAAAGGTGTGGCATGGTAAAATACAGTATATTTTTCTTTAAGCAAAATGTAGATTATGACATCAGCACTTTCAAATTACAAACCAATTTGACACGCTGATTGAATGACACGTTACACAAATTGCAATTTAATGATGTCAGCACAAACTCCTTTTTAATAGTATGTATAGATTAACACTAGTGTTATTTATTTATTTATTCATTATTATTAATTATTATTATTATTATTATTATTATGGTTAACAGGTATGAGTACAAGTTCATCAATTGCATCTCCAAAGACATACTCAAAAAATTATGTGACGGGCCTTTGCATGTTGGTGAAAACCTGGTTGGCATAGATTTCCATTTCGACAGATTAGGCTTGTCACGCTTCGTTGGGTCACATAAGGTTAACATGATTGGAATATGTGGTATAAGTGGAATAGGAAAGACGACCCTTGCCAAAGCTATATATAACTTAGTGTATGCCCACTTTGAAGGAAGTTGCTTTTGTGAAGATGTCAAAGAAGTTGAAGAAAAACAAAGCCTAACTCAAGTTCAGATGCAAATGATTGGTAAGATTCTGAAAACAGATGATCTGAAGATATCAAGTGTTGGAGAAGGTTCTATGGTAATAAAGCAAAGGATGGCATTTAAGCGGATCCTGCTTGTTTTGGATGATGTGAATAACGTAGGACAGTTATAAGCACTAGCAGGTTCACGTGATTGGTTTTATCCTGGAAGTTTTATTATTTTCACTGGTAAAGACAAACAATTGCTAAGGTCTCATAAAGTGGATGGTATTTATGATATGGAGACTTTAGATGATTACAAAGCTCTTGAGCTCTTTAGTTTATATGCATTTGGAAAATTGGAACCTTTAGAAGATTTCAAAGAGCTTGCTTCCCAAGTTTTGATACATTTGCAAGGTCACCCTTTGGCTCTCAAAGTTTTTGGTCGACTATTGTATGATAAGTCTGAGTATGTTTGGAAAAGCGAGTTGGATAGGCTCCAAACATATTCTAATTCAGATATCCTAAAAAAACTTCGACCAAGTTTTGAAAGCTTGGCATCTGATCAGAAAAGAATGTTTCTTGACATTGCATGTGTCTTCATTGGAGAATATAAAGATTTTGCTGCAAGTGTACTAGACAGCAGCAACTGTTCTGCAAATGCTATTATTGAAGTTCTAGCTGATAAGTGCCTAATAACAGTACCTGCAAGTAATACATGTCTACAAATGCATGAATTGATTCAATGCATGGCAAGGGAAATTATACGTGAAGAATTCAGCATGCCTGGGAATCACAGCAGAAAATTGTGGATTTCATCAGAGGACGATATACTGAATGTAAATAAGGTATTAAGTGGCATATGATTCCTTTTTCAACATAATCATTACATCTGAGAGTAAGCAATTGCCTTATTGTTGGTTGGCCTTTTTTTTTTTTTTTTTTTTTTTTTTATTATTATTATTATTTTTTTTAATTTTGTTTTTTTTTGTTTTTTTTTTTTTTTAATTTTTAAAAGCAAGCACAATTTGATGATCTGTTATTTGTATCTAGGTAGCAGAAGAAGTTGAAGTTCTAGTCCTTTTGCTAAAGAAAAACTGTCAAAATATTCCCATAGATGGACAAGCTCTTACATGTATGAAAAACTTGCGGATACTAAAAATATGCTTTCCGAAAGTCGAAGGACATTGGCAGCCATTTGCAGTAAACTTCTCTGGAAGAGTGGATTTTTTGTCCAATAAACTAAGGTTGCTTTATTGGCATGGATTGCCTTTAAAGTTCCTACCTTCTGGTTGCCATCGACTTGTCTTACAGCCACATAAAACAACTTTGGACAACACCAAAGGTATTTACTTATTCGTACATGTGTTCGTGTTCGACACCTAATGATATACAAACTTATCTTCTTTCTATTGATGACAGTGCTTAAGAAAGTTGAAAGTAATGAAGCTAAGGTACTGTTGTTACCTAACAACCACCCCTGACTTCTCAGAGATTATAAATCTCGAAGAGCTAGATCTTGAAGGTTGTGTGAATATGGTTACAGTTCATCCATCAATTGGAATGCTCAAGAGACTTGTTGTTTTAAATATAAGAGACTGCAGACGGGCTAGGAGTTTTCATAGCAAAGTGGAAATGGATGCTCTTCGAATTTTGAATCTAACGGGGTGCCTAAAAGTCGACCAACTCCCTGAAGCATTGGATCGGATCAAGACCTTAACAGAACTTCATATTGACAAAACTGCCATTACAGAACTTCCTTCTTTTGTATCCTCTCTAATAAACCTTGAATCATTGTCATTCGGTGGCCAAGGGAGGATTCAACCTAGATGGTGGACTTCAATCACTGCTCCTTTTGGTTTACTATGTAAACAACAACATCCCCAAAGATCAGTATCATTGACAGGTTTACATATGTTAAAGTATCTGAATTTCGGCTACTGCAATTTGGAACAAGTGCCTGAGAGCATTGGAGGCTTATCATGTCTAGAGGATCTGGACTTGGAAGGGAACAATTTTACTAGCTTGCCTGGAAGTTTGAGTCAACTTTCTCATCTTCGAAGACTTAATGTTGATGGTTGCAAGAAGTTGGAAGTGTTGCCCGAACTTCCACCTCTGGTATGGTATATTTATGCATCTGATTGCACCTCCCTAAGAGAAGTGTCGGAATCATCTAAAGACCTATTCAGGCATAGGATGAATGTTTTCAGAAATTGTCCAAAACTGTTAAAGAATGTTACCATTGATAGCGAGGGGTCTATTTCATCGAAGACTCAGTGTCTTGACTCATCTATAACTTCCCAAGGCTCTATTCATCAGCTTTATGCTTTCCTTGGGTATGTGGGTTTCCAGACTAACAGATGTGAATTCTTCACGCAAGACACTGGCTATTATTCTTTAGATATAGGATATCATGGGAATAGCATTCCAGAGTGGTTTACAAATAGGAGTACGGGAAATCATGTAAAGGTTGAATTACCATCACATTGGTGTTATGATAAGTTTATTGGATATGGAACTTGTGTTGTTTTTAAGAGAAAAAAGGCTTACAAATTGGAAGGTTGCTACTCTGTAAAGAACTTTGATGGAGCTTCTCTGGATACAAAAGATTACTTTCCATTTATAATTCAGCGTTATTTTGAGAAAGAGGTGATAGGAGGAATCCAAGATTCATGTATGATATGGTTGCATTATACAAGGGATATATGGAGTGGATGGAAGGAAGCACAAAATTTTGTAACATTTTGTTTAGAAGAGAATAATGAAGAAGATGTTGAGGTGAAGGAGTTTGGTGTAAGACTAATTTGTGATGAAGATTTACAGCAACAAGAGGTCACGAGTATGTTACAAGACCTCCCAACTCTATCACATGGTGGGGCCATGACCATGTCTGGGGCTATTGGAATTGGTGGTTATAGCGAGTGGTCTTGGTAGTCTAATAACAAAAGCTTTTTTAGTTTTTATTTGTTAGCCACTGTTTAGATCATTTACAAAATCTTTATACTGACAGAGGCAACCGCTCGAATATCACAAGTAAACCAGACAGTCCTAATAACACAAGTGACAACTAAGAGTATTTGATTGCCCAAAAGTAGTTACAACTAAAACCACTTATCATTTACCGCAGATTCCAGCCTACAGAAAACGCGTGAAAAGTGGGAATTCCAAAGTCTCTAGCTAAGGCAAAGTTGTATATTGATTATTAATTTTAGCAAAAGAAAATCGTAACAGATAATTTGGATGAAAATCCAAGTATGGAATAAAAGATAACGTGAGCGAGAGTGGGTTTGGGTAAATTGAAAAAAAGCAATGGCTTCTGCTGTGCTTATTCATTCGTCTTTATCCAAATCCGCTCTCCTAAAATACTCCTCGAATTTCTCCATTTCTGTTCAGTTATCAATTAATCAATCAGTCTCTTAAGAAATCATTGTCGAAAGCCTTGACACAGTGTTATCCGCTTGCTGGCACGATCAAGAAGGATCTTTCTATTGATTGTAATGATGTAGGTGCTAACTATGTCTTAGCCTTAGTGCATTGTGGTCTTGATGACTTTTTTAGGGATCCTGACCATGGATTGATCAATAGGTTCTTGCCATTTGAACCTAGTTTTGATGAATCTAGTGCGGGTGCTCGTGTAACAAATATTCAAGTGAACATTTTTGAATGTGGTGGAATCGTCATTGGCTTGTGTGTTTCACACAAGATCCTTGACGGGGCTGCACTCAACACTTTTTTAAAAGGATGGGCGAACATGGCTTGTGAAGCTAAAGAAGTTGTCTATCCGAACTTAGTTGCACCAACTCTTTTCCCTGCGAAGCTTGTGGCTTAGAGACACGGCAATGTTTATTTCTCAGTCAATGTTAAAGGAACGCAAGTGTAGGACAAAACGATTTTTATTGAGTTCGGATGCAATTGCCACACTAAAAGCTAAGGTGACTGGACATGGAGTGCAAAAACCACCGCGTGTTGAGGTTGTCACTCCATTGATATGGAAGTGTGCAATGGCGGTATCTAAAGAAGCATGTGGCTTCCAAAACACTTCTCGTTTAACTCACTTTGTCAACCTTCGTAAAAAACCTGAATCAACAATGTCAAAAGACATGATATGTAACATGGTTCGGATCTCAAACGCAGTGTGCCAAGCTAGTCATGAGATCACTTTGCATGCTTTGGTGAACAAGGTACGCGAAAGCATTTCAAAAGTGGACGCGGACTTTGTGAATAAAGCACAAGGTAATGAAGGGTATATTGCAATGCAGAAGTCACTCCAAGAAATGGGAGAAATCGGGTCAGTAGGGCCGATAAGCAACTATAGTTTTACAGTAACATGGGCTTCTATGACATAGATTTTGGTTGAGGAAAACCGAGTTGGGTTACTGGTCTCGTAGGTGACGGTGGCCCGGTCTTCATGAATCTTGTCACTCTAATGGATACAAAATGTGGTGGTGGAATTGAAGCATGGGTGAATTTGGATCAAGAAGATATTGAAAATCTACAAGGCAGTCAAGAGTTACTTGCATATGCTTCGGTAGATCCAAGTCCTATTTGATAATTGGTATGCTCCCTTTGTTTTCCGTTAACAAGTAAGGTTTAAATTTATGTGAAAAAGGCTCATGTTATATGGGCCGTATGGCTAGCTATCCATATATTGTAATGAATTTTCAATTGAAATAAACATTTCTTTATGGTGTTCAGAAGGTTTTATATAAGGAGAAAAAAAAAATGGGAAAAGAATAAAGGGCTGGAAATAAAAAGACACTAGTCACATTGTGGTTAATTTTTAGACTTTTATAAATGATACAGTACATTCACAAAAAATTTACAAAATTATATCCTCATAATGACTTGACAACCAATTATGAAGGGTAAGAAAGAAGAAAGAGAAATTATGATGCGAAATGATTGGACCGCTAAACATTTCAAGTCATTTTGTGAGTATAATTTTGTAAACTCTTTGTGGATATAGCATTGCTCATTTATATTTTCAATAATTTTCATAGGTTTCATCCTTTACAAATATATTATTTTCTTGGAATAATAGTATATCACAAGGCCATTTAACATTATATTTCAAACAGACCGTCCATATATCAAAACAAGTTTTTAGGCAATTTATCTGCGTGTTTAATTTTGTTTACACTAATTTGACAAAACTTATTACGAATACAGTAATTATCAAATGAGATGAATAAGAACCTAATGCTAACATATCAAAACAAAACAAATAGAAAACTCAACGTGTAATTAAGATAGTAATTAAACCATTTTAAATCAAATTTAATCATATAGAGTTGTAGATAAAATAAGGGTATAACTGGTAATTCACATCTAGTTTTTATTTGTATTACTTTCGTATGTTAGAATTGGCTTCGAGAATCCAAGTTTATATTTCAGGCTTAATGGTCAGGATTGATGTAACGAAAAAAAAAAAAAAAAAAAAAAAAAAAAAGAAAAAGAAAAAAAGGCTGGGAACTAAGGGTGCGTTTAATTGTAAAGAAATTCTCCATTTTTGCAAGAAATTTTTCATAAGAAAATGAAAAAACTGAAAATGTGTTTAGTCGCACTTTTTTCAACATTTTTCAAAAAAAATGAAATTCTTATTTTTCAAATTTTAACTAAGAAATTGAAAAGCCCATTCTACCATTCTCACTTTTTTCTTTCTTATTTTTTTCTCAACTCCTAAAAAACATATACACCATTCTACCCCTAATCTCTCGTATCATCCTCCACAGCTGACCGTCGCCGCCACCATCGCAATTTGAGGTAATCTTCTTATCATTTTTAAAAAGGAAAAATATAACTCTGATCCAACTAAACGCGTTTTCAAAATTCTCAACTATTCTCTATAAAAGAAAAATCATCCCCTTCTAAAAGAATTTAGAAATAGAAAAATTGAGAAATTTTTTCACCAACTAAACGGCCCCTAAAAGTTTGATGAACTTCAAGTACATTATCTTTATTTTCTTTCATATTTGTCACCGTGGAGAATCACAATCATGCATGGGAAATGAGTTGAGAGATTCAAAAATATATGTACGTATAATAACCTTTTGAGATTTTCCCACAATATGAAATCTTCGAGAGTGAGTTGGTTTGATACATAATAAATTTCGGTATCGTGTTATGATCTAAAATGATTTACTCACACAGCCAAGGGAGAGATCCAAGAATAACAGGAAGATCATGGTATAGTACGTACGTTCTGCATTTATATTTTAGATTATGGTTTAGATAACTAAACACAATTAATTGTATGATTTAATGGGAACGTAGTGCTAATTGTATCATTAAAGAATCAAAGATATACTAAATCAAGTATGATTAAATATAAAGATACCATCCATATAAATCAAATCTCATATTCTTATATGGAATCACTAATTAGAGTAGTTAATAAGCATCATGCAACTCATCACATCCATACTATAAATAGGCATTTGTATCTGCATTACCTATTGCAAAAACCATCTTTTCTAAGCTTAACTATCTCATAGCTAGTTAACAACCATTTTATGCAATGGAAGTTGAAATCATTTCTAAAGAGAGCATCAAACCATCTGCACCAACACCACCTCACTTGAAAACATTTGAGCTTTCTATCCTAGATCAGCTTATAATAAGCCCATATGTACCAATCATCTTGTACTACCCTAATCGCACCGGTGACACCATTTTCCAAGCGTTGGAAAGATCAGTGTCTCTTAAGAAATCGTTGTCGAAAACCTTGACACAGTTTTATCCACTTGCTGGCATGATCAAGAATGATCTTTCTATTGATTGTAATGATGTAGGTGCTAACTACGTCTTAGCCTTAGTGCATTGTCGTCTTGACGACTTTTTGAGGGATCCTGACCATGGATTGATCAATAGGTTCTTGCCATTTGAGCCTAGTTTTGATGAATCTAGTGCGGGTGCTCGTGTAACAAATATTCAAGTGAACATTTTTGAATGTGGTGGAATCGTCATAGGCTTGTGTGTTTCACACAAGATCCTTGACGGGGCTGCACTCAACACTTTTTTAAAAGGGTGGGCGAACATGGCTTGTGAAGCTAAAGAAGTTGTCTATCCGAACTTAGCTGCGCCAACTCTTTACCCTGCCAAGAGCTTATGGCTTAGAGACATGGCAATGTTTATTTCTCAATCAATGTTAAAGGAAGGCAAGTGTAGGACAAGACGATTTTTATTCAGTTCGGATGCAATTGCCACACTAAAAGCCGAGGTCACTGGACATGGAGTGCAAAAACCAACGCGTGTAGAGGTTGTCACTGCATTGATATGGAAGTGTGCAATGGATGCATCTAAAGAAGCATGTGGCTTCCAAAACACTTCTCGTTCAACTCACTTTGTCAACCTTCGTAAAAAACTTGAATCAACAATGTCAAAAGACTTGATATGTAACATGATTTGGATCTCAAACGCAGTGTGCCAAGCTAGTCATGAGACCACTTTGCATGGTTTGGTGAACAAGGTACGCGAAAGCATTTCAAAAGTGGATGCGGACTTTGTGAATAAAGCACAAGGTAATGAAGGGTATATTGCAATGCAGAAGTCACTCCAAGAAATGGGAGAAATCGGGTCAGCAGGGCCGATAAACAACTATAGTTTTACAAGCTGGTGTAACATGGGCTTCTATGACATAGATTTTGGTTGGGGAAAACCGAGTTGGGTTACTGGTATCGTAGGTGACGGTGCCCCGGTCTTTATGAATCTTGTCACTCTAATGGATATAAAATGTGGTGGTGGAATTGAAGCATGGGTGAACTTGGATCAAGAAGATATGGAAAATCTAGAAGGCAGTCAAGAGTTACTTGCATATGCTTCACTAGATCCAAGTCCTATTTGAATGCTCCCTTTGTTTTATGTTAGCAAGTAAGGTTTTAAATGATGTGAAAAAGGCTCATGTTATATGGGCCATGCATATGGCTACCCATATGTTGTAATGAATTTTCAATTGAATAAACATTTTTTTATGCTGTTCGTAAGGGTCTTTTTTTGTCTAAGCAAGTTATGTTTATGTTTTAATTAATCATCAAAGAAAATCGAGATTTAATTGTTCTTCCCTTTGCATATCTCAAAAACCAAACATGAGTTGATACTTTTCGACATTTCTTATCGTTTCGTTTTAATATTAAAAGATCATGTTTATTTGAGTATAATAGATTTTGACTTAAACATTTCAATATGAAAAAAAAAAAAAAAAAAAAGGTTTTGAAAGTCACATTAAAGTTGTTTTTTATGACTTAATATAAAATGTTGTCTGAAAATGAAAAGTGCTAAATTAAAGTCGTTTCTTATTTGTATATGACTTAATAAAAAATGTAAACAAACAAAGCTTTTACACTCTTATAACGACATATTAACAAATTAATACCATAGAATCTCATCTATACTAAGTTAAACTCTAAACAAGAAAACAAATTTTGTACATGAGAATAATTGGTATGCTTAATATTATGCATAAACTTGTATAACATCTTGTTGGTTTGGATATAAAAGAACCTTTTATTTATAAACTAATTATACAAATATTCTATCTCTCGGGACTTCCACATCAAGCTACAGTAGCTACAATGTTTTATTACTCCCTCCGTCTTAAATTTATTGTCCACTATTGACTTTTTTAGTTTTTGTTCTTTAACTTTGACCTTAAATATTTTTGTGGGTGTTATATAATATTTGATGCAAAATATATAAATGGGTTTTAAGTGTATTTTTCAATGGTATAATTTTTCATCAAGTATTATATAACCAAAAAAAATATATTTATAGTCAAAGTTAAATTAGTTTGACTTTGAAAATGCAAACTAGGCAATAAATTTAGGACGGGGGGAGTATTATTTATTTCCATCTACAGTAACTAACGATCGTTAGTTACTTAACGAGATAACTAATGATCGTTATTTACTGTAGCTCTAACTAATGGTCGTTAGTCACTTAACGACTGTTAATTAACGACCGTTATCTTTAACATTTTCTTAAAAAATCCGTATAAAATTGGTCCTTCATCTCAGAGGTTCGTTGCATATTTATTTCTCTCATAATTTACATAATTGGTCCTTCATGTTATACGTCCATTGCAAAGTCAGTCCTTGGTCACTAACTTGACGTTAAATAGCTAACGACCGTTATCTTTAACAATTTAAAACAAATTCATACGAACTTGGTCCTTCATCTCAAAGGTTCGTTGCAACTTTAGGCCTCACATAATATTCATAATTGTTCCTTCATGTTATACATCTGTTGCAAAGTCAATCCTTGATCCTTTATGTTATACTCCTGTTGCAAAGTCAGTCCTTGATCACTAACTTCGCAATTAAGCGCTAACGTTAGGACACTTTCCGCAAAAAAATTTAAAAACCTTTACATGTTGCATTATCTTGAGTAATGAGTCAAAATGGGTTGAGATTGCTTATTAAATAGCCTAATTATATTGTTACTACCATTCTTATTTTGCAACACTTGCTAAACCTTCTTTAGCAAATCACCCTGCGGCAACGCGCGGGTGATTTACCTCGTAAAGCACTAACAAACACATTTAAGAACAAAAATTTGATCACATAGCAAAAAGTCCAATAATTTATGAGGCACTAGCACAAGCAAAAATGGTTTGAAAAAGTCTACTTTTTATTGTTGAAGAATAAAATCACACAAAATCCTAGAAGTTAATCCAAAACTAGCTACTTGATTGACAAGCATAGCTTTTATCACTGCCTAAAGTCGTGTCAACCATAAATAAATTAACAAATATAAAGCAATACCTACTCCCTCTCATCTAAAAAATAACTTTTTTCTTTTTACTTTCATGCCGATTATAAACAAGCAGGACATCAACATCCTGGTGTTTCATGATCAATATTGTGTCTATATTCTGATTTGTGTGTTTGTATTGGTTCAAAAATCATACCGAACCGACCAAAATCAACCGGGCCGAAAACCGATTTGGCCCAAAGCATAGGACCAAAAACTGAATTGAAATGTTTAGTCCATGTCCAAGTCGATCTTGTCCAGTCCGGTTCATCGGTAGGTCCGATCCAACAAAGCATATGTCCAGTTGTGCGTAAGAGCGAACCGGACCAGACCAAAATACATTCAATCCAATCAGATCGGTTTCTCGATTTGATCCGATCATCGGTCTATAATGCTCGGCCCTACTTTTATGTATCTAGAAAAACAAAATATTTACACTAAACATAAAAAAAAAAAAAAAATGTGAACTTTAAAAGAAGAGAAACAAGTCAAATAAAGACATAAGCCTTTAATAGGTGATAAGTTGTCATATGTTGTCTTGTGTTGTGTTTTGTTTCCTTCTCCCCATAAAAATAAAATAAAAAAACATCAATCAATCAAGATCGGCATCGTGTTTTTTCTTCTTGTTCCTCTACTAACCCTTTCTTGATTTCATCGCATTAAAAAACAAAACAAAAACATAAAAAAGAAAGTTCACAAATCTATTTACAGATGTACAGAAGAACCCATTGATTTGATTTGATAAAATGTTTAATTCTCCTAGACCCATTATCATTTTATCTTATTTTTTGGCCTTCTTATTATTGTTGAGGTTAATACATTGTAGCAATGACCAGCAGCATCCTGTTACACCTATCAATCGCGATCTATATCGTTCTAGGTACATACATACCCTTTATAAATCTTTAATTTTATTTACTTTAATTTTTCATTGCTAAAAGATTGGATTTTTATGTAAGATTTGGTAAAAATCTAGCTTTGAATCATAGCATAGCGCTGATATTTGATATCAGTATGTGTTTACTTTCATGTGATTCTCACGTAAATTTTTAGCAGAAAGATGCCAATCTTTGAATCATAGCATAGCGCTGATATTTGTTTGAACGTTGTTATAGCTGCTTTCGATTGCTATTTTTCTTAGACATATGCTCAATTCAACAGTTTTAAAGTAAAAAGTACCAACCTTTATTAACTTTTCATTTTTGTTGCCATTTTTAATATAGTGATGCTTTGATGGAAGAGATAGAAGCATTGGTTAATCGACACAAAGATAGACTCCATGTGAGTGTTCTCTGGCACTTTCTTGCTCTGTCCACTTTGTGATATCTGCTCATTGATTTGGTAAATTTTTAACAGATGGAGACATTTCAAAGTTCAAATAAGGGATATCGTGCTGAACTAAACGTAGTTACATATTGCCGGAATAGGACAGCTATTGATGACAAATCTAAGTTCCGAATACTTCTCGTAAGTCCTGTTACTATAGTACTTTTAATTGCATCACATGGAAGGCAGATTGAATTCCAATTTTGCCTTCGTTTCGTGTATATAAACAAAGTAAAAGATCTGAAGAAAGCAACGCTTTTATTGTATTTGACATGTATTGTCTCATATTGTGATTACTGATCTTTTTGACAGATGATTACTTGTCTTCCAGAGTTTTGGGCAGCATGCACGGGAGCTTATTACCTCCGAGCTTGCATTAAGGATACTCTCCATCTTAAGTGAGGAGCAATTTTTACCTAAAGTGGATCCTGTGTTGCTGAACAAGACCCTTGAGAAGATTGTAATAAAGGTCAGACCTTTGATATTATACTTGTACACTTGAACTAAAGACGTATGTCTTTATCTTCACTAGAAAAAAATTGCATTGCCAAAAAGTCTCTATGGATTATAAAGGAGTGTGCATTGTGCAATGCCTTGTTATTGATGTCAATATTTTAACTTTTATTTCTTTCAAAGTTTGAAACTTCATGAAAAGTTTCCCTCACGGATATCACTTTTTGTGTCATGAGTATATGTGCCAAAATGGGCTGGTTGGGTAATGGGTCAAACATGTACCCATAATAAATTTTGAATCATCTATCTTTTATTGGTAACAGATAGATGAGGTTGTATGCATACTAAAAGACTTAGGGCCACTTCTGATGCGGCCGACCATTTGACCCGTTTCTGTCTTGGCTAATATATAAAATTTACCCTTTTACAAGCAAAATTGATCCATTTTTGGCAAATGTTTCAAAATTTCAACCTTTCCTTCTGAGAAGTTTGATGTAGATCCAAAGTAAACAAAATTGTCAAAGATTTGTGTGATTTTTGTACCAAATACAGAACTACTTAATGCTGATCTTTCTGAAAGTTTCTTTAAATGTGGATTTGATTTCCATTCTCGAGTTATAATTTGATTTTTAGATAGTATGATAAAAATGCTCAAATGTAACTAGCGCATAATAATAATCTTTCAGGTGGTACCTTTGGAAAATCTGAATGGACGCAAAAAAGTTGAAGCAGGAGAACTTTGTGAAAGAAGAAATGGTCCTGCTTTTATATGTTACTTTGCTGCGTCATTTATCTACTTGCAGAAATAATATTGCTCACTTTAGTGACTCTGTTTCTGCCTATTCTTTGCAGGCAGAGGAGTTGATCTCAATCGAAATTGGAGTGTAGATTGGGGGAAAAAAGAGAAGGTTAGTAATTAGATATCGTACCATTTAAAGGTGGACAGATCGGCACATCGGGCAGGTTGGGTAATGGTCAAAATGGGTTTGTTGAGTTGGTTCATTTAATTTAAGTACGGGATGAAACGGAATATCCTGGTTCGGTTGATTGCAAACACTTCTCTGTCCAAATTTTAAATATTTTATAAACATTAAATGCGCTGTTGATCTTTGGCTCTTAGCAAATGTCAAATTTTTAGCTGTGTTCTGGTACAAGCATCTTATTGTTTTTTATATTTCAGGATTTTGATCCGTATGAAGAGAATCCCGGGGCTGCTCCATTTAGTGAGCCGGAGGCTCAGCTTATGCGGAAGCTCTCAATGTCATTTGACCCACACATTTGGGTCAATGTTCATTCTGGAATGGAGGTAATCAACACCTCCTTCCTTTTCTGAATTTATGTAGACTATTATACTTGATGGATGGGTAGTAGTCAGGATGCAGTGTTATCATGGAATCATGACAGATTTGACATCCGGATTCTGTTTATACTCATTCCATTCCATCACGTCTGAAGCATTGTTTCTTTACATATGCAACGGGATAGGTCTTTTACATCATTGATTTTATTATTATTTTTTTTCATAGGCTCTGTTTATGCCTTACGATCACAAAAATACAACGCCATCTGGACTGGAATCACAGAAAATGAAGTTGATGCTCGAAACGCTAAACCACCTTCATTGTGGAGACCGTTGTGTGGTTGGATCAGGAGGCGGATCCGTTGGGTCAGTATTATATTATTCATATAATTTATGGAATTTTCTGTTTATATCTTAGGTAAAAAGGTAACAAATTTAGTGGGTTGGGCAATAGGTTGAAACGGTTTCAGGACTGAACTGGCAAGATTGACACACTAACGTTTTTATGCCCCTTTTCCGTTAATTATAGCACATATAGTTAAAGAAACCCGCTTTCCATTAGTTAGGTGTTGATAGTCTCATGTTTTTCATATTTTATATAATTCACTTTATCTGAAACAGGTATCTGGCACATGGTACCACAACAGATTACATGTTTGATGTGGCGAGGGTTCCCATGTCTTTCACCTTTGAGGTTTGTGCATACACATACTGCTAAATTTCAGCTCCCCTGATCATATTTATTTCAATTTGCTTACACTCATTGTTGACTTGCCAGATATATGGAGATGAAAAAGCATCCTCAAGAGACTGCTTCAAAATGTTCAACCCAGTGGACCATCCCACCTTCAATGTACGTGATACATATCCCTATTATTTTTGCCACGTCGTTTCTACTTTTCTATGGATTAAAGTCTGTCAAAAGGGCGGCCTTATTGGCATCAAATTCATTTGCTAATTCTCCATTAAAGATGTGAGGTGGCAAGATTTACATGTCCAAACGGGTCCGGGTTGAAACATGTCACTTTAAGTGCCGGTCAAAGAGGATTGTTGGTTTTTGTTGACCCACTACCACATTTTTTGTCCATTCCTAACAATTTTCTAAAAGAACAAACATGTGATTTATGATTACAACGTTGGTACCTTAATAATAATACTATTGTAAAGACTAAGCCTTCTAGTAAATTGCTTTAGGAGGTTGTATGCATAAAAAAATAGACATTCGGCAACTTTAACTTGTTTGACGCTCTTTACCCGTCCTGTTTTGGTTAAAATTTCTAGTTGGACCCCTTTGAGATAATACCCAATTCAAATGCACCGATTCATATGTAATTGGGTGGAATCTGCCTCTAAAAAGATGTATACTTTTGACCCAAACATCGAAATCTATATAAAAAAGCAGATCCTTTTTATCCCCAAAAAAGGACAGTTTCATATTCAATATGGATCTGGGATTAGAAAATGTGTAACCATCATTTAATATTTAAACTCTTGTGTACTTATCAAAGTTTTTTTAAATTATAAGAGCTAGTAACAACTTAATAGTTGAAGCTTTTGTTTAAATGCTTTGGAAAGTCCAAATGTGACATTTTGAGAGGAGTGTGTAAACATATATCTCCACTTGATGTCAAGATTTCAACCCATTCATATATAAGTGGGTCACTTTAGGCTATGTATCTATGGTTTTAATACTATTTATATATTCTTTGCTACTGTAATAAAGTACAAAAGGAAAAAAGAAAGAACCTGTTAAAAGGTTGACCCAACCTGATCCGATCTGTTTTGAGTTTTGACCCACCAAAAAGATATCATTTTGACCCTTTACACAACCCACCCATTGTCACCTCTCCAAATTCAAGGTACTAAATTCTCCCTCTTGATTTCAGAGAGTTCTCAATGAGTGGTCTGCGACATTCTTCACAATGTTCAATATGGGAGCACACCAGATGAATGATCCGCAAGAGTCAACCCCTTTTAATGTGGATCACTTGATTTCCATAGATGACTATTTAAACGGATATTTAATAGAGAGAAAAAATAGATATGGTCAAAAGACGGAATTTCTGGACCTTGGTTTGCAAGAAATCAGAACATATTTCAGACTCTTCTTGCTATCTTCGGTGATGTTAATGTTTATGTTCTGTTCTCGAATCGCAAAAAGCAACAGATCACATTTGCCTTCCCTTTCTCTTTGAAATCCACAGCCTTTAGGAAAGATGAGATGTGTATTATTTACTTATTAATTACGGGTTGCCTAATTGAATTGTTTTTTAGCATTTTTTTGAAGCAGAATGTTTCAGGTTAGTATATGGCTCTGATTTGTAGAAATGTTATTTACACGTTACGAACGATGATTTATTTGTAATTTGTTGTGCACTAATAGAAACATGAGTTTTTCAACATGTCCCTTGTTTTGGCATTAGTAGTATGGTTTCAAGTTGGCGTTTTAGGATGTTTGATACTTTGATCAATTACACCATTATTTGGGTGTCAATTTATGTATCATAGTATTTCTATTTTGTCATCGTTGATCTTTGTCTTGCAACAAACCACTTAAATTCTGTTGTTATGATTGGCTCGGCAACTCATTTAGCCCTATGTTTGTATAAGAGTTCGGCAGGTTTGTTGTATACGACAAACTTGAATTCCTTGTGTTACCATGTTAGGATGATGTTATGGTATCACAAACGGTTCAAGTCATTGAAAAGGTCCTACTTTCTCGCCATCTTAAGGTTGTATGAGTATCACCTTGTTATTTACGACAAATATTGTGGAATTGGTTCAGGACACATTAGTTTTAGTCACATTGGAGAACACATTGACCACGGTTGTCACATATTGTTTGGTCATTGTTATATGGGGAACCATACGGTCCAGGTACTTGTTTCATGTGTGGAATAAACTAGCAATTTAATCCAACTAGAGAAATTACACTTTTATATTTTTTTTTGCAAAACTGAAGTGAGAAAAAGTCTCCTTTCTTTGACCTCTAAAAATAAATAAACACCAACATTACGTATATTACAAAAAAAAGAAAAAAAAAGAAAAAGAAAAAGTTACACGGATGGTCCTTGTGGTTTACACAGATTGCATGTTTAGTCCCTATTTCATTTTAATTACACCAGACGCACCTATTTTGTGAAACCTTGCACATTTTAGTCCCTAATTTGGATGTCCCGTTAGTTTGGCCGTTAAGTCATAAAATGGTGAGGGCAGTTGTGTCTTTTCAGGTTATATCTTATTATAAAACTTCACCCAACCCCATTGACCTTTTATTTCCCTCCCAATTGCTCATCACAGTTACCCAAGTAATACCCAAATCCCGATTATTAGAATCCGATCATATGTAAACCCTAGAATCAAAATCAAAAAATTGATAATGTCAATGGGTTCTAAAAGCTGGAGAATACGAGAGAAGCATGAGGGAAATGCACCTCTGAAAGAATACGGTAACAAAACTACTTCATTTACCTATTTTGGAACTGTTTTGGCAGATTATTGTGTTAATTGATGGTGTCTTGGTTTATATTACCTTCAATATGTTGTAGTAATTGTGTTTTTCTTATTGCATTTTTCAGATACACAGCCTATCATGTTTTCTATGGAAATACATCATGCTGGGAAGTTTAAAGACTGATGCAAGGAGGTATGTTAATGGTTTAGTTGCGTATGTGGATGGCTTTGATATCGATAAGTTTTCAGTACATGAGTTGAATGATGTAATGGAAGAATTAAGTTATGTTAATGAAGAAGAACCTATTTACTATAATTATTTGATTCCTGGGACAAATTTAGAAATGGACTTAGAGCTCTAGGAAATGATATTGATGTACATGGTTTGGCTAAGTATATCAAGGATGACAAGATGATTAAGTTGTATTGTGAACATGAGACATCAAAACTGCTCCTTTTTTGATCCCCCCAATTAGAAGCAATGTGGTGATTGAAGAGTTACCCACTGACACTCCCACTCCCACTACATCCCCATCCAAGAAAAGGCCAAAAAAAAAGTTGTTGATAGAATACCATAAACCCTCTACCTCTGACACTGCAACTCCCACTCCCACTTCCACTCCCAACAATGCCAATACCACTGCAACTCCCACTCCAACCATTCCCAACACCACTACAACTCCCATTCCAACCATTGCCAATGTTAGTGAACCTGAGCCTGTGCCTGAGACTGTGGAAGATATTGTTCAAGAACTGTTGAACAATGACTATGATTTTGATCCATTTGATGGCAATGTGAATGCAAATATGAATGAAAATGAGAATGAAGGGCCAAGTAAAACTGTGAATGAAAAGGAGAATGAAGGGCCAAGTAAAACTGTGAATGAAAAGAAGAATGAAGGGCCAAGTAAAACTGTGAATGAAAGGGAGAACTATGAACCTTTAGAAAACTTGGTAGGTAGTGAAACAGAGGATGATAGTGACTCAGATGAGAGTGACAATAGTTCAGATGAGGATGATTCTGACTGACTCCTCCCAAACCAACAATCAAACTAAGTCAACCAAGAGTTCTTGGTCAACAAAGTCAAGCAGTAAGGGAGAGGAGAGATCAATTTATGATCCGGTGTAAGCACAGTGTTTTCCCAGGTCGTTATGCCCCAGCGAGATTGAAATTGTGTTTGGAAAATGTTCAAGGGATTCAGTGATTGAGGGAAGTAACAAATAATGATTTGGAGTTGATTTACACTATTGGATTGATTTGGATTAAGGTAAATAACAGTATTAAAAATTACATGAATACATATATGTAATAAATGTAGACTGAATTAAATACAATTACGATTACGTGCTGGGAAAAAGGTGAGTTTTAAGTAAATTTAAACTAGAGGGGGTGAAAATGAAATTTTTACAAACTTAATATTAAAAGAAAATTTTAAATAAAAGAAAATTATTTTTTTGATTATTTTATTACTTAATATTAATTAAAAACTATTGAAACTATTAATTAAAAACTATTGAAACTATTTAATTTAATTAAAACTAATTTAAACCTAATTTAAATTTAAGAAAAATACTAAAGTGACTTAGAAAAATATGAAATTTTTT
>JARVZY010003920.1:0-40693 GCA_030686995.1 Artemisia argyi
TGCTAGTCTGGCTTCTTCTTCTTTTCTTTTCTTAGTTTCTTCTTGAAGCCATAATTCTTCTGCTAGTTTTTCTGCCTCTTCAGCTTTCCTGCTTTCTTCCATTCTTATTGCTTCTTCCAATTTGGCTTGTTCTATTGCCTCAAGCCTTGCCTCTTCAGCTTCTTGTTTTCTTCTAAGTTCTTCCTCTTGAGCCTTTTCTCTTTTCTCCATCTCTTCCATGGTCATAAGGTGAGGAAAATCTGTATCCATATGGTCCTCCTCATCATCTTATCCCCTTTCTGAAGCATTTTGCATTTCTACGTCTTTAGGTGATACTATGGGAGTTTCGTAGACGATCATTTCAGCATTGGGTCCTGTTTCCTGAGTTTGACCAACTGGAGTGGACTCAGGAATACTGCTAGATCCGCCAGCCTCGCTTGTTTGAGTAAACAGAGGAGGTGGAGGTTGATCAGCTTGGAAGGAGTCGATTTTGCTGTGGAGGAGACCTAACTTGAGAGCTCATTCATTCTCTTCTTCCACAGACAGACCAAGGTTAGTATGAGCCTCTTCTTGTGTTTCTTGTTCTTCAGTCATGGGTTCCTTCAGCTTTTCACCCCTTAACCGTTCTTTTTCCAATTTAGCATCTTCTTCGGTCAATGGTCTTTAGATGAAGGTAGTTTGATTTTCTACAGCTTCAACAAATTCATCGATACTTCTGTCCCAATCTTCGATAGTCATGTCTTGATCTTCATCCTATTTGCTGCTTGCATAAGCTTCCCTATAAACTGTACCGCTATCGGATTCAGTTTCTGAATCAGATGGTTTTGGAGAAGATGGTGGTGTGGGTTCGAGAACTAGTTCAGGAACAGGTTTCTTGACTGGTATTCTGATCTTAAGTGATCTCTTGTGAGGCTTTTGAGCAGATTTTGTAGAACTTTCGGAGCTGCCAGACTTGCTACCTTTCTTTCCCTTTTTCTGCATAAAAGACGAGAGAGGAACTTCGTCTAAGAACCCTACTTTGTCTTCCTTAAGAGCTTGAATGTAATATTTGTAGTTCTTACATGTCGTTACTTTATCATTCAGAAGACATGCGGGAAGTTTCATTCCTTGCTTTCGTGTGCTGGTGTCAAATCTCTTAATCTGCTTGAGAGTAGACTCATTTCTGAATGTGTTCTTGTCTTCATCATCCAGTCTTGGAGGAATGTCGTCATACTCATGAAGGAAGCTTTGTATGAGTAACTTGGTGAAACGTACAAATGGAATCTTTGCAGACTTGTGTTGTATGTTCCAAACAATATCTTCCCAGATAATACTAGCAAAGTCCACCAATTTGACATTTGCCATAGCCCAGAAGAGTTTGAGATGTTGTAGTTTGGGGTGTTCATGACCAACATCTCTGCCAGACAATGACTTGGCAATGAGAATGTAAAGAGTTCTCCATGGTTGTGGAAGAAATCTTGTGTTGACCTTTGAGTGTCTAGTCACTACCTCTTCTGACTTATCATATCCAATATCCCGTAACCATGCAATTAGCTCTTCTTCATTTGGGACTGGGTGGTACTGTTCATTTGGACCTAGTTCGGGTAAACCAAGAATGGCACGAAGAGTATCTTTGTCCACAGCGACTTGTCTATTATGAAGCATACATGTGAAAGATTCTTCGCCAAGGTCCAGTTGAATGGTGTGCCAAAATTGGTGAATGTAGAAGCAGGCCACTGATGCAGTTTTTGTGAGTAGGATTTTGTACGGGTGATAGAGAAGAGCATCCACAGCTACAATGCAAGAGGATTCATTGCATGTGATTTTGTTGAAGTTGACCCTTAGGTTGTTCTTTCCAATCTCTCTGGTGTAATCTTCGGGAAAAGTTTCTTCCCAAGTGAGCTTTGGTTCAGGTTTTGGTTCTTGTAGAATGTTTTCTTGTTGGGCCATCTGAATTGATCATACACAAACACAGACATTGCAATAATATAATTTGTTAGCTCATATATTCATTTACTAGTTTATGCATAATTGGATTGATCAGTGGGTGTTTGTGTTCAAAATGTTGTGTTATGATAAACTTGTATAAATGATGTTAAAACTCAATAGAATATGATCACAATCAAAGCACAATATGTGTTAATTAATACAAGTGTTTATACATTTGAAAAATTACAACACTTAGACAAAATTTCATGGAATCAGCAATGTTACACGTAAGATATGGAAATCCTACGCATAACACTTCTTTTGCGTAAGTTTTTATTTTAGGCGTAAGAATAGAATCTACGTGTAACTCATATCTTATGCGTAAGATTAAACTTTTGCGTAGGCCAAGTCTTATGCGTAAAGATAAATCTTTCGCGTAAGATTTAAGCTTATGCAAAGGTTTGAATCTTATGCGTAAGTTATAACTTAGGCGTAAGTTTTGACTTATGCTCTGACACCACTTGTTAGGTGCCCATATTGATGTTACACAAGTAAGAATGAGGTAGATATAAGGATTGGTTGATTATAAGATTTATGAAAAGTAAAAGTGCCAGAGTTTCATTAACATATCAAAATAACTAACAAAATAAAATGTAACCATACATGGGTATTTATAGGAGAGGATGCTAGGGCAACATATCTAGATCCTTCCTTTGTTTTCAACGTGGGCTATAGAAGCCTTATGGGCTTTTACAACTTGCCCATTAACTTAAACATACTAAAGCAACCTAGTACAAAATGTAATGACCGAGACTTGAATAAAATACAAAAGTATGTTCCCAACAATACATACATACATACATACATACATACATACATACATACATACATAATCATAAGTAGCTACATAATTTCACAAAGAGGGGAGACCTCTATGTACCATAACTGGAGTGATCAGCTCTGCTGTGAAGGAGTAGAGAAGTACCTACCCACATTCACCATACATATACATAACCATAAGTGCTAGGATGCATCTATACGCCCCCATACATACATACATAAACATACATGCACCCTGCTCACAAGACAGGCATACACATATCATAAATGGCCAGGAGATCTCATAATCATAATCATAAACAAAGTGGGGACACCGTTGATCAATCACACCTTCACAAAAAGTGTCATGCCATCGGTGCCTCGATGACGTGGCCATGGTACCTCCATGGCTAGTTAGAAAACTCGGGCATAGGAAACATACATACATACATACATACATAAAATCATAGCATAGCATAATCATAATCAGAGGAGTATCAATTGAATGTGAATCGTATATCAAAGAGATCATATCAAGTAATCATATCAAAGGAATCATAAGGAACGAATCAAAGCATAAGGGAACATAGCAATGGCTCAGAAGATCATATCATATCACGAATCATATTAAAAGAAATCATAGCAAGGTCGAGGATCAAAAGTCATGAGAATTCCTTATTGAAAAGGGATAGAATATCTATACCTTAACGAAAGCAAATCAAAACCAATGATGATCGCACAGAGATGACAACCCACTTCACCGGATCTACACGAATATGATTATCAAGTGACTTGTTTTAGTATAGTTTCTATTTTAATTAACTTTCCAAATTTAGTGAGTTTCCATAATTAACAGGTTTCCAAAAATAGTAGGTTTCCATATATTGTAAGTTTCCAAAAATAGTAAATTTTCATATTTAGTAACTTTCAAAAAATAGTAACTTTCTATAATTAACAAGTTTCCCGATTTAGTAAGTTTCCCAAAATAATCACAATCAGGGTTTATTAGGTTAAAAGCATTAAATGACATTTACTAATCAAACAATGGTATGTGTATACAATCATTGGGCTTATTGGTGAACATAAGTGATGTAAATTCGTCATGCTCGACCGGCCTATTTTATCGTCTATCTATTTTTGTGCCTCCCTGCTAACCGAGATAGATCACGAGTGAGCAATTTGTTAAGAGATTCAATAGGTTCATAGGTTCATTATCTTGTCAATTTTTTTTCAAACACAATTAAGTTGATTTCTTTTGTTAGAGACTAAGAGTCTAAATTTACATGATATTGTAATGTCTTAATCTAACTCGATTATTTATGTATTTTTTTTGTATAAGATATCAAATTAACAAGTGAAGTGTAAATTTTTGGTACTTTCGTCTTTTAAAACACTATACATGTATAAACCTTTTTTTTCCAGCATCTATGCTATGTACGTTAGTGCGTTGATTTTATTTTAGTGTTTAAACTATTATGCATAAACTCGACTTTCACTCTATAATAATTGAGTTGTTTTCATGTCAAAAGTGATTGACATACTCATTATAGGCATTTGATATATCTCTTTACCATACATCTATACTTGATGTTTTACGTTATTTGTAAGAGTCTTTGCAATAAGTAAACATCTTACACTTTTTGATAAATCACAAGTGTGAATAAACGACAATCCTCTATACGACTATACCGCCTCGTATGTGACTAATATGGTGTATGGTTTAGAGGTAAGAGGAGGAACTAATATGGTTTAATTTAGAGGTAAGAGGAGCAACAGATTGGTGTGATTTTGTTATATGGATCAATGGATGTTTGGTCAGTATATTGGAAATTTTTATGAGTGAAATCTATATTTGTCTTAAACCCCAAAATTAGTACTCATTGCAAAAACGGCAACGTATTGAACGGGATTTAATATATAGTATAATGACGTCTCACACAAAATTTTATTAGCTAAAAAGCGAAAACATAAGCTAAATCGTCCAAAATGTGCTTGAATGCTTATATGCCCCTACAAATTTTCAGCTTAAATCTTTTATACAATAAAAGAATTATATCATTTCGGAGTGTTTTTGTACATCCTTCTTATTGAAAAAAAATTGGACCAATAGGAGAACTCGATTTTGCCACGTAGGCGGAATCGAGCAATATAATTGGTCAATAGAAAGTTAAAATTAAATTGGTTTTTGTCAAACTTAATAAATTTAGTGGAGAAATTTGGTTAAGAAAAAAATGCGTAAAAATATATGTGTCAAATTTATAAAAACAAAAACTTAAAAAAAGAGAAAGTAATTAATAAAACTTTAGTGGCTTAATTTTAAATAATTTATGCAAAGTGTAAAATTACAAGTTTCCATGTTTTTTAATATCTTTAAGAAAAAAAAAAATAACCCCTTACAATTTATACCCCCTATAATTTATAATATTAACTTTGTTTAAAATTACATGAGTATTAGTAATAATTTTTAGACTTTCATCTATTAAAATTACAAAATTTGATAAATATGCGAATTAGTTTTAATATACGTTAAATATTTTTTAAACTAATGTTCTTATAACAACTTATGAAATTGTTATTTAAAATTTATATATGGATATCCATAAAAACATTTTAAAAACTTAACGGAGCAGATTTTAAGTTCATCAACGCTCATTATGTGTTACTAAACTTGCACATTTTGTACACCATGATATCAATAGTTAAAGTTAAACCACGACACATCAACCTCAACTCAACCTCAACATGTATGTCAGTTAAAAACGTTATACAAAGCTAATTATTAATAATAATAGTAGTAATAATAATAATAATTATTATTATTATTATTGTTATTATTATTATTATTATTATTGTTATGGTTCTAATAAAGTGATGGTTTAAAAAAATATAATAATAATAATAATAATAATCACATGGGTGTTTTCCTTAAATTATTAAAAAAAAAAGAAAAAAAAAAGCCGCGCATCACAATCTTTATTTGATAACAATTACCTCCTAAATCAAAAAAAAGAAAAACTACGTAGGTAATAACTTAACATTATTTAATGACGTGATGTTTCATCAAAAAAAAACGTAATAGTTGGCCGTTGTAAAAGAATTAAAAGTATGAGAATTATTCAGCAAGAATATATAGTTTTTAATCAAATTATTACGTTACTATACTGCTATAATGTTATTGAGTTGGTAATCACGGATTCAAGATACAACCATTATTCTATACTTATGATTTATGTGTAAATCTCTTTTTGCTTCTGAATAGAATCCGAAAGAGACCTCAACAGAACTTTAGCTTATCCCTTATCTAGCTAATAATTTTTAGTAACCTTTTTTTTTATGGTTTAACCTTTTTGTTATACACACCAACTTTTAGTAACTTTTTTTTTAATGTTTTATTGAAAACTTCTACACTTAATATTTGTGTTTTTACTATAAACACACTAAGCTATGATAGAATTAGTTGTGAGTTCAAGGTTTTTACTAAGCTTCTAAAAAAGCTTATAGCTTTATTATAAACTTATAGTGCTATGGTAATTGAATAAACAGCATCTTTAATAAGCATAACCAAACACCCCTTTAGTTCTAATATGAAGTTTTCTTATTTGATGTTATAACTAACTTTGTTGTTATCTTTACTATAATGCAACATGTTAGTGGTTTTTACATTTTATGATCATATCGCACACACTAAAGTGTTATGCAATTTGTTGTGTGCATTTTTTAGAGGAAGATTAAGTATCAACACATGATTGTTGTAGAAGGATTTTCTACGCATGCTCAAGGTATGAATGTATAATTAAGTTGAGTTGCTGATTTAGTTAATACATGAATGTATTTTAATGTACCAAAGATGTGTTTTAGTGCCTATATCAGGAATTTAATGGTAGGAATTCTTTTCGGAGTGTAATTTGTCTTTGAATGATTTAATGAAACTTAGAAGGTGTTTGTTGTCATTGATAACACTATGGGTGCCAACCAACGGTCTAAAATATGAATGTATTTTACCTTGATGATTTAGGCTATTGTGAAAAAAGTTGCACTAAAGTGAAAGGTCGGTAAGGATTCAATCAATCCTAAAAGACTTGCGAATGTAGTCTTTGTCATTTTTTCATGCATTTATAATTTACTTATACAAGTAATAATAATTTTCTTATATAGTTCAGGCTTAGAGAAAAATTATTGTTATACATTATACATAAACGTAAAATTAAATTTGAGTTCTACACATAACATATTTTTTTGTTTCTCTTTATGTAATAAAGAAACTATAGTATGATTAGACATGAGAAGTAATAGCACAAACTTATGAAAATACAATTTTTCAAACAAAAATGTACATTAGTAAACATAGTATGATGGTTATTCATAATCAAGAAAATGAATCAATCTTCAAAGTTATCTAAATATTGTATATATTTTAACGAAAATATAAGTAAAAGAAATACTACAATTACAAAACACATTGTAAATTGATAGTACGGGTTTGAAAAACTAAAAGCATATATTACTAACATCTCATGCAAGTCAAGTATCATCATGTGATTTTGATTGAATAATAAAATATAAATTTTAATCCAAAAGCATTCTTCTAAAATAATAGGTAGATTATAACATATACATATGATTTTTTATAACATATACATATAAATTATAATATATACATATGATTTTTTATTTTTAGTCCACCAAGTAAAACCAAGTAAAAAATAAGGGTAAAATGCAAAAATGGTCCCTAAACTATCACGAAATCGCAAATATGGGACCGAGAAAAAAAGGCACGCAAAAAAGCCACTAACGTTACGCAAATTTGCAAAAAAAAACCACCGAGAGCGCTTTTTTGCGAACTTCCGTTAGTTTTTCCGTTAGTTAAGGGTATTATCGTCATTTCACTCGTTTCCCGCCTTTGACTACCCACACTTTATTTGAATGACCAAATTTGCAAAGTTATAACTTAAGTTTTGGAGCCAAAAACAAACGTGGCATCCGAAGAGATTAACCTTTCCCTCCTTTTTGTGTAACTCGGCAACCTAAGCGATTGCATAGGGACTATTCAGTTCGTCTTTATCCCGCTTATTTAAATACACCAAACCACACACATTTTCCACCAAAACACACATAATCCCAAAGATCAAAACAACCCACGATGGCAAACAATGGTAAAGAGAAGGGCATCTATATTGGTACCGAGGAAGAGGAATTTGACAAAGTTTTAAGAACCGATTATCTAAATGATTTACTTATTGGTGCATATGGCGCAGAACCAATTGATGAGTATGGTTCTTATAGGCAGATTCTTAAGGAGTTGAGAACTCAGATTCTGACATATCTTAGGAAACAAGATGGCTACTATGAAGCGCTTTTGAGTGATGAGGAGGAGGAGAAGGAAGAGACTGTGGATAACGTTTTACCAAAGTTTGATGATTTGGGAGAGAGGATTTCCCATCTTGAAGTTGTGTTTAAGTATCTGAAGGATAAGAAGGACAAGAAAGAAAAAGAATTGAAGAAAAGGAAGAAAATGGGTGATGTGGAAGGTAGCGGTTCCAACTACTAAACTAGTGTGTTTAGATAACTTTTGGGTCATGTAATGGTTGTGAACTCATATGAAAATGAAAGTTTCGATCTTTATGTTACTAATATGTTTGTGTTTCAATTTTTGATCTTTATGTTTGTGTTTCAACATTCACAAGGTACAATGATATAGCTAATGCAAAAACTATTAAATAGGGGCTGTTTGGCATGAGTGTATACGTCACTCCCATTTAACATTTGTAGGTTGACTTTGAAAAGTCAAAATGCAATTGGTACATTGACAAGTTAATAAACCATATTTGAACACATAAGATTCATTTCATTCATTAAACCATAACCATAATTTTACAAAAGTAACCCACCCTAACCTACATAAACCAAACCCCTCAGGTATTCCCTCACAGCAATCTCTATCTTGTTAAGAATGTTCTCGCACATTTGCTTCTTTGTATTAAGACTGAGTGTTTTGATGGTGATTGACCCATTGTACTAAAAATACTCTTTCTAAGAAATGACTAAGTTATCCATTGACCCATTTTAACAGTTACATCCCAACTCCTCAATACATATAACATGAATAGACAAACAGAGACATATAACATGAATAAACAAAAGACATACATATAACATTGTTCAAAAAAAAATAAAGTTAAATATAGAGTACAAACATAGAATCCAAAAGACAGTAAAGTGAAACATATTGTTCAAAGATCAGTGGCTAACACATGCAAAACTTGGAGTTGCATGCTCATCATCTGACTTCTTCTTTTTAGTTGGCCTGTCAACCTGAGGTCTGTGAATGGATGGTATTATTACTGTTGTAGAGTCAATTCTTGGCCAGTATCTTCGATTAGAACAACCATTGATCTTGAATGAGTACATACGCACCCATGTTTCTAGTCTGTAAGCAGCATGAACCCACTCTTCAGGTATACCAACTGCTCTTCCATCCTCATTCATGTAGTTTATTGCAGCCACAGTATGTTTACATGGTATTCCAGTCAGCTCCCACTTCCTACAACCACACTCCTTCCTATCCATGTTAACAACACAATGATCCTCGTTAGGCACAGATACTTTATATAAAGAAGCTTCAATCCATTCAACAACGCAATCAGTAGCTTCTTTTTTTATTGCATCAAACATGGCATGCACAGTAGGAGTAAGTTGTCCAACGCTCTTTTCTATTATTTGCTGAACTACCACAATCCTCTTCATCAAGTACTCCCTGATATATTCAAGACAAGTGATGATGGTTCTATCTCTGACATCATTTAGCTGGCTATTGAACATCTCACATATGTTGTTTAAGAGTAGTCTACATAGGGCTTTGCCTGTTAAACAAATCACACATTATATATTAATATATGATCAATTATCAGTATGCTTTTGTCCAGTGCCACTTAATGAATTTCCTGAAAAATGTGATCTGCTCCATTGTTCTGCTGGAATCTTCAGCAACTAATCATAAGCTGCAGCATTGTTATTCTTGAGGTGATCCATCTCTTTGTTGAATTCAACAACAATAGTGGCTCTAGCTGCATTCCAAAGCATGTCCTTGTAAACACCTCCTTTAAAATGTGACTTCATCTCCTGCTTAACACAAAACCTATGTTCAGCATTTGGAAACACACTAGCAATGGCTTGTATCAATCTCTGTAAACAGTTAAGGTTATTGATGGTGTTAAAACTTTACATGTTCTCATTGTGCATAAAGCACATGATTAATTATAGAATAGAAATGTCACATTTTGCTTATTAGAAATGAAAGTGAACTTGCAGTTGGTTTGTATACCAAGATCCTCTCCTAGTAGTTTCAAAAACCAACACCAAGTTTCCTTATTTAGTAAAACCAACACCAAGTTTCCTTATTGAGTGCATCAACTACAACATATGCTACTGGATAAATCCCATTGTTTGCATCAATCCCAACTTCTGTTAGTAATTGACCTAGTAAAGGACCTGACATGCATAATCCATCTAATCCTAAGAATTCTTTGCCAAAAGCTTTGAAACCTTGTTTCATAGCTCCCAAACACACATAAACCCTTTTAAAAGTTCTTGTTGCACTCTTTGGATTTGGTTCTAGCAGTACATCAATCCTAACAGTAGTTCCTGGATTTTGATTAACCAACTCTTGGGCATACTCTCTAAGCAGTGCATAATGTTTCGTAAAAACAGGTATACCTGATTGATGTTCACAGTCTTTATTGCATAGCAAATCATACTTACTTACGGGAACATCTTCAATTAGCTCATCATCATCATCATCATCATCATCAATCACTTCATCATCATTTGGATTATAATCCAAATCCTCTGAATCACTCCCGCCACTCTTTCCTTCTGTTTCATTATCCACCTCTACTAATTTCACATTTCTCATATGACCATCTACAATTGTAAGTCCATAACATTAACAACAAATACACCTTTTAATAAATAAATAAAAAAAAAAAAAAAAAAAAAAACAAAAACCCCTGTTCAAGTAAATAGGAAAATGCACTGTGTCTTACCGTATCGTTCAAAGGCACGGACAATCGATGTAATCTAACCGGAACTATACGTTAATTAGAATTGTATCTGAATATAGGTGTTCGGCTTAATTTGGTAAAGAGTTGGCGGCAACAATGAGGGTTGTATATGAAGTTAAAGGGGTATATTAGTCATTTCATGCGATAATACCCTTGACTAACGGAAAAACTAACAGAAGTTAGCAAAAAAAAACGCTCTCGGTGGTTTTTTTGCAAATTTGCATAACGTTAGTGTCTTTTTTGCGTGCCTTTTTGTCTCGGTCCTATATTTACGACTTCGTGATAGTTTAAGAACCATTTTAACCAAAAACTAATCTACAAGAAAAGTTCAACTAACTTTAGAAACACTATTTTAATTTCTTACATGGCAACCAACAAAAATAAAAAGTATTATTTAATTTAAATAAATACTTCATAAATCTATTAATTGTATTATAAAATTTTAAACTAGCAATTATTGGCATCCCTCAACAATCAAACAAGTGAATGACCAAAAGAGGCCATGAAACTTTGATACTTTGAAACCCACTTTATAATTGGTCTTCCCCTTGCCATTTGATTCATGAAAGCAATGTGGGATGCAAACACCATTTCTACAAAACTACCTTCCTCCCCTTGGCCATTTACTCATTTAGCTTAAACAAAAATCTAATCTTGTTCGAGTTATAGTTTTGCTTTGGTCGCAACTTATTATGTATTTCAGTTCAAGTCTTCTTATGATTCCAGGTTTGTGTTGGCTAAGTAGTAACACAAGAAACTGAAAAACAATTAAGCTTGCTTGAAAACTCCCTATGAAGTTTAGTATATATGAATTGTCAAGGTGCGATTATTGTGCGAATTGCTAGAATCAAAACTAACTAGTCATGCAAACTAGCTAGATTGAGTCGTTTACATAAATGACGCGAGTTGGTCCTAGGAAGAAAATCGACGTGATTGAAGCTGCTTATGAAATCCATGAATGTCTCCATGGATAGATTTCAGTTTTAGCAGCAAAGCAGGTTTACCCAAATTACTTCCAAAACACAATAGTATTTAAAGCAATCAAAACAGGAATGACTAGTGTTGACCAACAACTGCCTTTTGGATCATTTTAGTTCTATCACATTACAACAAAGTATCAGAAGATACATTTGAGTTATTTCGTATCGAAAGTACTTGATCGACTAAAATGTTGAATATTGTTTTACAAACCTTTCTGCAAAGACATTTGATATGTTTATGTGTCGCACATTTTTACTTGTTATGATAACATAGTTGTAAGTGCTTTGTAATAAGTAACCATCTTACACTTTTGGATGAGTCATAAGTCATCTATGCTAGTTTTTCCATGGGAAACCACTCATTCTTGCAATTTTTGGTTTCATTAGAAAGGTTTTGGGTTGACATGTCCATGACTCCTTACAAGCTACAACAAACCCTTGCTAGGTAATAACCATATTTCGTTGACATGTCGTCGTTATGTGCGACTAATCGTCAATTCTAGAATAAAACGGTTTAGGAGTCCATAACCATAAAAGACTAGTACATAATTTAGACCAGTTTCCATTTTTAGGTAATAACCATATTTTCATTGCAAGGAGTCATGGACATTTCACTAATATGTATGTAGAAAACTAAAACAAGATGGGCAAATTTTCATACAAACATTGATCATGGCATAAAGTTTCATTTACGAGTATTTTATACGATATATAATAACGAAAACAGAAAATGGTCGATAAATGATGTGAACGAAGATACTGGAGTGAGTACACATCAAATATAGAATACATGAAAGTGAAATAATAACAAGTACCCAATAACCAGACCGGGGGAACTATACACGCATATGGTATGTGGATAAACAAACACAACTTACATCCTCGAATACCCTCTTTGGTCTTCATATTGCCCCATGAATGAATCATTAAACTTCTTGAAACTGTCCATGATTGCAGGCATATCCTCCTCAGCTGGCAAAATAGTCGTCCTCAAGTGGAAAACCCTATAATAGAATGAACCATTGTGAGTCATACTCGCTGTACAAAACCGCTTAAACTTGCAGTTTTGAATTTTAGTAACAAGGGCTCATAACTTGTAAGGGCTAATAGACGTTTCAACCCATCGACTTATAAATGGGTCGATTTGGCCCTTTTTTAATTATTAATGTGTTAAACAAAAAGGTTATTAGCAATCACTGCATTAGCACATTAAAGATAATTTGCAGGTCAACCCATGCTAAAATCATTCCGTTTCAACACAAACTCATCTTGACCCATCATCCAAAACGTCCAACCCACCCATTCTTTTCACCTCTAGGGCTAATGGTTTAAAGATAAGAAGGGATAAATTCGAGAATTGTAAATGTGTCTTACCCTTCCTTTTGGCCAAAACCTGAACCAGGGACAGTTGAAATGCCAGTAGCCTCTAGAAGCTTGAGGCAGTAGAAAACATCAGGAACCTTTCCAGCTCTTTTTGCAGCTTCAATTGCTTTTGGAGGTAATTTAATTTGCGGGAATGAATACATGGCACCTGATTTCATATTTCACATAGCAAAAAGAAGATCAAAAAACGGATAATCAGGGAAAATATAAATGGTAGTTCAGTTAGAAAATGGCTTTTTACCTTCTGTGAAATTACAAACAACATTTTTGCAACTGTTGAACCCATCAGTCATCATGTGTGCTCTCTTCCTTAGTGATTCGAGAATACCCTTGCTGCATTTTATTACCAATTATAAAACTAATACACCCTCCAACAACGAAAAAATAGATACCCCAAAATGGGTAAACAAGTCATATAGCTTTGAATTTTTCCGTAAAAAGGAAATTTTGCAACCTCAATGGAACATTCCAAAATAAGTCTTTACTCAGAAGAGATATGGGTAAATATAGTCTCTTACCTCTCTCTAAGAAACTGCTCATATGAGATATCACCAGGTTTCGGGGGGCTGACCATACATCCCATCTATCACAAGCGCAAAGCTGATTAAATTGTTGAAATATATTAACATTGCTAGATAAAAAAACTCAAATTCAAATTCAACTTACAAATATCTGCCCAGGAACATTGGGACTGAGTGATATCGATGCAACCTTGTATATTTCATCGACTGTCTGCAACATTAAATACAGCGTCTAGTAAGAAATTCACCTGTTTAACATTCTAAGTCCAATTTATCTGGTGAGAGAATAAAAATGTGAGTACGGTCTCAGTAATTTGATATGGTAATACAGATGCTTTTGGAATCAGTATGGATGTTACATTTATTCCCTTTTGAGGAAGTCGGAGTTATAAACTAAATGAAGAGTATCAAACCTGTGGAGGGATGTTTGTCATCTCGAAGTATCCACCTCGTTGTCCACATTCACCTAAGAATCCTTTCGACACAGTGTGGAAAGAAATAAGCTCGAGCTCTCTGCTAATTGGTCCGCCCATATCCAACAACACCTTCAAAAAATAAAAACAAAAATTATAATAAGAAATCATTTGTGGTCCTCTACAATATCCCAAAACACTCCATTTAAAGAAAAAAGTGAAATTTGACTTCTGAGGGACTTTTACTTCTGTCTCACAAAGGATAACGTCCTTTTGGTTAGTTTATGTATAAATTTTATAGAAAACAATAAAAAATCTTGAGCAATAAAACAGTTTACTATGTGATTATCACAAGTTCAACATCATAAAAACAGCCGAAGTATCTTCCACAACCACATTTAGTACAGCTGATTATCTGATTATATAAGATCACATAATCACTTTCAAAATGCAAATCCAAACATGCCCCCCAAAATTGGAATTTAAAAGTAGTTTGTTTGACATCAAATGTAAAACTATAACATGAATGAATACCTTTCTTGAACTAACAAAGGGGCGTTCATCCTGATAAACATTCTGCTGATAAACTTCATCTCCAAACAAAACCAAGCTTTCTTGGTGACAAAATCGCAGAATTTCCTGAAGGTTGTCTACGCTAAGACATTGTCCGGTTGGGTTTCCAGGGTTGATAATAACCATTGCCCTTACCTATTCATGAATATCAACTTATTATCAAGAACTAAACTTAGATATCAAATGTGCTAGTTTCTATTTTGTGTCCCACCTTCATGGTGTTAGGGTAGATGGGACCTACTAAATGAAACGAAAAGTGAGATAAATAAATGAAACCGTACAGATATTCCTTTAGAGCGCGCCTGTGCAACAGACTGGCGTAGGTTGGTGATATCGAGACCCCAGTTAGCCGACTCTTCCAGGTAATATGGTACAAGAGATCCACCATATAGAGATATAGCAGCAGAGTATAGTGGATACTGGGGGACTGGAACCAAAATCTATAGAAATAAACAATGATTAAATTATGGAATATGAATAGAAGGGAGCTATATGCTATATAATAGCATACTTACAAAGATATAATGCTATATTGCTATATAATAGCATACTTACAAATGTATCAAGTAATAAACTACTGTAATTCATAACTTATATTTAACACATTGTGGTGGCAGGTTGAATGGCCTTAGCGAGAAAGAGACTTGGAAATGTAGCTAGATGGTATGGTGCATTAAAAAGATGAATCAAAGGTGAATTAAAAGGTTCTGAATGACTGATGAATGGTGTTCTGAAGTATATGTGAAGACATGCTATGTTCTGTTGTTCAGTTGTTAATTGTCAGACAAATAGCTTATCTTTGCCTGATATCAGTTGTATGCACTATGCAGTTTGATTTGTATCTGCCCTTTGGGACACGTCCAAAGCAGCTGTATGTTATTTCATTGTATTGTAAATGTTTTTTGATAATGATTAATATAATTCACCTTTGGCACCAAAAAACTTATATTTAACACTAGTAGTAACTGAAAAGAAAAATTTACATACCCCGTCACCAGAACCACGGATGACAGTTTGCAAGATCTGCATAACACCTTTACTCGCACCATCAGTGAGATATATGAGTTCTGGATCACTGTCACCAAGTATCATAACATCATTAGTTCATGGACCAGTAGGTGCAACAGCATAGAAGAACCATCTTATAAATAATACGGAGTAAATAAAAAGTTAACACCGATACCACCCTCCATAAAAAATTAAGTTAATTATCAAATATGCTTGAACATCTGAGTTGTGGTTAATCACCTTGGATAGCCATCACGTCTCCCAATGAAGTCAGCAACTTCTTTCCTTATTCCGGGAAGACCACGGGAATCACTGTAAGCACCTATAGAAAATATAAGGCATTATTACCTAAATAATGAAGGAATAAGATAGAAATAGAAATGATAATAATATGATTAAAATGAATTTTCTATAAAGAATACCTAGACCCCCTGATGTGTAAGAAAGGTACAGTTTAGCTTTTGCAATAGCATCGGCCGGGAAGATGAGTCCAACATTTGGATCATCAAGAAGAAATGGAGCTTGGCAAAGAGCAACCACCTGCAACAAAATATTTATTTTTTTCGTTATCAGATATTCGACATTTATGTATAAAAGAAAAATACTTTTGAGTAGCAGTATAAGATTTACAAGCAAAAGTCTTTCATTTGATAAGCACGAACCTGACGAGGGAATGTTAGAGGCTTCTGTCCCAGAGCATGAGGATTTCCCACATTTGTGAAGATGATCTGGCAAGGGAATAATCAAAGTGATGAGCCATGAGCCCATGACAGACATATTGTTAAACCAAGCAAATATTTTGTGTCAAGTTTCCTTTTTTTAGATTCTTGCGACTAATCTGTGCATATCTATGTGAGATTATAGAACATACCTCTTAAATAACTAAGTTAAAGTATAGCTAGCATATTAGCAGAAAAGAGTGTGAAATATTGAATAGGAATCAATCATTTGTTTATCTATTTATGAAAGGCGGGGTAACTATTAGTACCTTCTTGCCTTCTTTTTGAAGCTCCGAAGCACGAAGATACAGCTCACCCCTAACAGCATACTGGGCTTTCTTCACATTTTCGTTAATGTTGTCATAGTCCAATGCTTTGCGTGGCATGATTCGTGGTCCAAACGCTAGTGATTAGAAAATGGTAGTTAGCCTGAAATTGTTAACAATATCACATGAATACAATCAGTCTGCGAGTTACAGTTAGTATGCTACACATACACACAAATTTCATTTATGCATCAAATAAATTAACATATGAATCAAATTGATCCTTGTCACCAAATACATATAATGTATACATTGATGATCATTACAAAATATTACTAACGTCCATTTTGGACCACAGAATCTCCCCTCTTGAACAATCTATGGTCTTTTAGATAGCTACCTAATAGTCAACCCAAATCCAGTACGGCAGTAGCTCATAAAGTACCTAACTGATAGTAACTTATCAATATTAATTATTTATTAAAGGCTCGAAGCCTAGAACTCTTTCATTATCATCATCCAACACTCGAGATTATACTGATTTTCACATGGACGACACATGTCCAAAACAAATGGATTTCTAATACAAGAATATTGCTTCCATATGAGGCGTCTATCAGTCTATGCTACATACTACATAGCAAGTTAGCAGCACATCATAATAGCCAACTTTGACTATTGACGTCAGCCGGTCTAATATCAAACATTCTACACTATTACAGCTTTGAGACATTTAAAGTATACAACAAAGGACTAAAAATAGACAATACATGTTCGACGTCAACAACGAGTGTCCGTGTTTGACTATTAGACTTTTAGACCAAGCTGATTAACAAAGCTCATCTAGCGCAACTTAAAGTACGATTTTGACCCATTTTAAACGCCAAATAACAGTTGACTAAGGGGGTGTTTGTTTAAGCTTATATAAGTTTATCATACAATAATAAGCCTATATAAGCCCATATGTTTCAAAATAAGCCAGAAAATTGAGGCTTATAAAATATAAGCCGAAAAACAAATAAGCTAACAAGCCACATATAAGCTTAAACAAACACCCCCTAAAACAATCAAATTCATCAATCAACAAAAAAACAACCTAGTACCACACAACAATCATTAACTCAAACTCCAAAAAACAATTTCCACAAATCAATCAGTCATTACAGTAAACGACAAAACCTCATGCATCAAGCCATTAATCAATACAAACAATAAAAAATAACGTGTTACAAAACAAATAAACATGAACCCACATAGGAAATGAAGATCAATGATACCTTGATGGGTGGAAATGGGGGGGAAGCAAATTAGAAAAGAAAGAGCAAGAGTGTGTGACAAAATATATTAAGTAGTAGGAAGACTGACAACCACTGAAATGAAAAGTAGTAGTAAATGGATTATTTTGGGGATAAATGGTGAATGCTACTAGTGTGGTCTATGTTTAAACTTGGTTCATATTCATTCATTCACCATCTTTTTTCCATTGTCGTTATGTTAACAACTCCGAACCGTATGTGACTCCCAATATAATAATGTCAAACACTTGGACTAACATGTGTCACCTTTACATCATACCAAAAATAATATTAAAACAAATATACCATGGGATAATGTTTTTCTAAACCATCCTAAGTTTTTTTTTAACACAAAACCAAGTACAATTTTGGGATGTTGGCCTAAACTTATTTAAAGAAAATAAGTTACGTAGTGCTCTCTCCGTCTTAAATATAAGTTTAATTTTACTTAATGAATCAAATTTTGAATTTAAATATTTTTATTTATTTTATATATTATCTGATAAAATTATACTAAATGAAAATACATTTAAAATACAATACATTTATATATTTTGCATCAAGTATTATATAATACAAATAAAAATATTCAAAGTCAAAGTTTGATTCAAAAAGTCAAATTAAACTTATATTTTGGAACGGGAGGAGTAATATATTAAACGGAGTGGCTTTCAGTTTAGGTTACTTCATTTTATAATCAGATGTATGCGGCCTTACCGGTTAATCATGAGGTCATTTTTTACCTTTTTCTGGTCATCCTCAAATATAAAAATCTAGCGAGATTTGAACTAATAACATCATGTGAGAAATCCAAGAAGCTTATCACTAACCCATTTGGCGGTAGTTTCAGCTTTAATATATTGAACGTCAAAAATCTAAGAGCTTGAGGGGTTTTTCTTTTTTCTTTTTTTTCTAATTATTTATAAGCTTTTTTTGAATTAGGAACTAAATAAAGCTTATTTTATAAGTTTAGGCTTTTAATCATGGCCGGTTTTGGGCCGGCGCAGCATCAGCAACCGAGCTGGGCCCAACCCACTAAGGGGCACTAAATTTTTTTATACTCATTATATGTAATAGGCTCAACCCATTATAGAGGTACTTTTTATACCCATTATATGTACTAGGCCCAACCCTTTATACCCATTATAGCGGCACTTTTTTTTCCTTTTTATGCCGGGCCTAATTTCTTTTTGACGTTCTCAGCACCGCCCCTGCTTTTAATGTAGAAGCTCATGAAATGTAGCTCATACACTAGTTTCACGTAAGAGCATGACTGCCTACATCCTAGTCCTACCCTTTTGTATTCTGCTTCGACAAGACCGGATGTTGTTATTGTTGTTGTGATAAAATGATATAAGATCTTACCCTTTTATATTCTGGTAAAACGTACAATGCAAGTTGTAACATATAAGTTGTCAACCCATGTGTATATTGGCCATGTCTATCGTCTAGCAGTCTATCTGTAATACACTAATACATTGTCAGCTTACAATGGGCTCCAACACAGGGGGTTTGTGTCTCAGTGGGCTGGGTCGAGATATACGCCTATAAACATGGGCCTTTCCATTTGCTCAGTTTTCCCCAACCCAATAAAATACACAGACGAACATGCATAAAATAAAATTACAAATCTTTCAACATTCATGTTTCTTTCCATTTCCATATCTTAGTAGAAAAGTATTTTTCATCAACCCGTATTTCATAGCCTCTCAATGGACCTTATCATGAATTGTTTGATAAAAAAATTTTCTTCTCTTAATCATTAAGTGCTGAATTGGTCAGCATTAAAGACATGCAAAATAATTAAGCACAACAAGAATTACATAAATGTCATCTTCGAGTGTGTCCAACAGTCAACCTTTATATAAGCATTTGATCATTTCTTTAAGAATAAACTAGTTCTTGTGATTTCATAATTAAATTGACGAGTTGTTTTTTAAATTATAATGAGTTCTTTTTAAAATTAGTTCGTAATTAATATTATTTTATGATCTTTTAATAAGACTTTTTATATTTTATTGCTTACTCTAACATTTTTTTCTTTATATTATATTTCTATTCGAGTCAATAATTTTTTATTTTTTATCTTTTTAATATAAAGATTTTTTTTATCTATCAAAATATATATTTTGTGTTTTGCTTGAAGGCCTTTTGTCCATTCATTGATTCATCAAATATGTATTTGGGTGATGACTAGACATGCAGCTAAAACAAATACAAGTTGATTATGCGCATAACAATATATTAGTGACAATTCTTTCTATTGATTACGATCATAGCAACATATCATGATAGTGTATATTAGTATTTGAAGAAATGATATAGTGAGTATACTATGATACGATTCGTCAAAATTATGTTTTTTTTTAAGAAAGGCTTGTTAGTTGTTAGTGGTTCAGGTAGCAGTGACATCCAATTGGCCAGTATGCTGAAAGGTTAAAAGTCTCGGGTGAGACTCAAACTTGAAACCTCCCCTCCCCAAGCCCCTAAAGAATCTTGGTGGTCAACTGAGCTAGCCCAGTTGGTTAACTTTCTATTGATTATGATCATAGCAACTTATCGTTAGTGTTAGGTTCACCTGACCATGGTTCTTAAAAGACCAAAACAAGATGATCGAGAGCTAAAAGATATACCCATGAGTGTTAGGTGCATTTTTTGTACATTTCGTTTGTTTCATACACCTTACTTTCTATTTATGCAAAATAGTAGTAACGTTATATATGTTTCCGTGATCAAAATACAAAAAACACGAACAACGTTATGCTTACTGTTTCTTGAAAAAAATGTGTACAGTATTAAACTTGTTTAATGCATAAATAATAAAACAAACATTTTTAATAGGTAAAGTGCAAAAATCATCCTTGTTCCAATGGGTTGTTTAATTTGACATAATTCATTTTTATCAGTAACTATTACTCCGTATCTATAATATCATCACTGAGAGGCCATATGTATAAGTGGTGTAACACTTCACATTTTTACAAATTAAAACTTTTTTTGCAACAATCGTAGTCATAAATCTCTAGTAAAAATGATTTTTATTAAACATTTGACCTTTGAAAAGTAACACTCTTTCTCCTAAATTAATAGTTCAAGTTTTCATTTCATTTTAAAATGTCCCCATTTAATTGTTCAAATTTTCATTTTAAAATGTCTCAATTCTTTACTACTATTAAAAATAAATAGATATGTTTGATCGAGTTTATCATATTACAGTTGCTTGAAATTAACATTAAGAACTTTAAAAAAATATTTATTAATTAGTTAAGAATAAAACTGTCATTTAACTAAAATATATAAAAAAAACGATAGTAATAATTATGTTTTCTTTAAACGTTGCATTTTTATTTTATTTATTTATTTATTTTTGGGCAAATCGCATAAAAAGGTATCCATCTTAGGTCCAATTTCAATTAAAGGCACTACTCTTTTTTTTTCTCAATTTAAGGTATCCGACTTTTTTTTTTGCCGATTAAGGTTTTTTCTAACTTTCGTTAACTATTTCGTTAGTAAATTACATAATTGGTCCTTGAGTTTGTATAGGCATTTCATGTTTAGTAAATTACATGATTTAGGTTTTTTTTCTAACTTCCGTTAACTATTTCGTTAACTTTTTACGTTTTTTTACGTTTTCGTCTGATTTTTTACGTTTTCGTCCGTTTTTTCACGTTTTCGTCCGATGTTTTACGTTTTCGTCCGTTTTTTCACGTTTTCGTCTGTTTTTTACGTTTTTCGTCCGGTTTTTCACGTTTTCGTCCATTTTTTCACGTTTTCGCCCGATTTTTCACGTTTTCGTCCGTTTTTTTACGTTTTCGTCAATTTTTTCACGTTTTTGTCCGATTTTTCACGTTTTCGTCGGTTTTTTCACGTTTTCGTCCGTTTTTTACGTTTTTGTCCGTTTTTTACGTTTTCGTCCGGTTTTTCACGTTTTCGTCCGTTTTTTCACATTTTCGTCCGTTTTTTTCACGTTTTCGTCCATTTTTTCACTTTTTCTTCCAATTTTACACGTTTTTGGAAACGTGAAAAAACAGACGAAAACGTGAAAAATCGGACGAAAACGTGAAAAAACAGACGAAAACGTGAAAAGACGGGCGAAAACGTGAAAAGACGGACGAAAACGTAAAAAATGGATGAAAACGCGGAAAAAACGGACGAAAACGTGAAAAAACGGACGAAAACGGGAAAAATAGACGAAAACGTAAAAAATGACGAAAACATGAAAAAACGGACGAAAACGTGAAAAAACCGGACGAAAACATAAAAAATCGGACGAAAACGTAAAAAAACGGACGAAAACGTGAAAAATCGGACGAAAACGTGAAAAAATGGACGAAAACGTAAAAAAAATAGACGAAAACGTAAAAAAAACCGGACGAAAACGTGAAAAAATTGACGAAAACGTAAAAAAAAACGGGCGAAAACGTGAAAAAACGGACGAAAATGTGAAAAAAACGGACGAAAACGTGAAAAAAACGGATGAAAACGTGAAAAAAACGGACGAAAAACGTAAAAAACAGACGAAAACGTAAAAAATCGGGCGAAAACGTGAAAAATCGGACGAAAACGTAAAAAATCTGACGAAAACGTAAAAAGTTAACGAAATAGTTAACGGAAGTTAGAAAAAAAACCTAAATCATGTAATTTACTAAACATGAAATGCCTATACAAACTCAAGGACCAATTATGTAATTTACTAACAAAATAGTTAACGAAAGTTAAAAAAAAAACCTTAATCGGCCAAAAAAAATAGTCGGGTACCTTAAATTGAGAAAAAAAAAAGAGTAGTACCTTTAATTAAAATTGGACCTAAGATGAATACTTTTTTATGGGATTTGCCCTTTATTTTTTAACAATTATTTTGAACAAAGGTGACACAAACAACAAAATGAAAAGCAATAACTTTCCAAAGTCTAAAGAGCCAAATTTTAAAAAAGAATAAAAAATGTCCATTATGATCCAGAAAAGTAGAATTTTATCCACCAAAAGAATTAAAAAATAAATAAAAAATAAAAAATCGTTACTTACCCGTACCAGTCAGTCTGGGACTCCCAAAACCGTTAATCTCGCCAACAAACCACCACAAAATCCGTCGTACCACATGACGTCATCATCACAACAACCACCACCATGGCTCCCACTCCCACACAAACAACCCCTCCCCAAAACCTCATCATTCCACATCTCTTATACCAACAAACAGCGTAACCACCGTTTCCGAACTAACCTCAACTGTCAGCTCTCAGACAACGGGGCCCACAGTTACAACCAACAACAGAAGCAATGGACGGTTGACTGTGTGAGCGCTGATGGAAATGACCCGATTCATATTATAATTAAGCCTCCGGTTAATTCAACGGTGAATTCTTTAGCTATGAGTAGTGGTAATTTGAAGAATGCCAAGAAAGTGTGTTTGTTTTATGCTGCGGAGATGGAGGAGCTTGCGAAAAGGATTGCGGCGCAATCTGATGCTATTGAGCTTCGTGGTATTAATTGGAGGTAGTTTGTGGTATATGTTATATGGCATTGTGTTTTTAGTCTAATTATTGCGCGTTTCTAAGTAGGATAGCGGTAGCGGTTTGTTTTATAAAAGTGTTTGGTAAAATAGGTGAATGAATTATTTATAATGGTTTCGAATAGGAGTGATTTATTCGTTTTCTTAGCTTGCGTTTGTTTTTTAAGATGTTTTATTAGAGAGAAGATATGGATATGAAGTCCTTAAGATACAAACAGTGATAATTAGACAAAAAAAAATATTCTGCAAAATTAAAGAGGAAAAGGGTCATTTTTGCCTCTTGTGTCTAAAAATAAACAAACGCACTTCTTTTATTTCCTCTTCCCGCCTACAGACATAAGATGAAAAAACAAACGCACTTCTTTCATTTCCTCTTCCTGCTTGTAGACAAAAGTGAAAAGAAGTGCTTTTTAAGAAAAACAAACGACACCTTAGTTGGAGGTAATAATAGTTTGAGAGATGATTAGGAGGCACAAAAACATGTCTACACTTGTGTGACAGCATTGTGTAGGTTGCAGGAAGGGATCAACTTCTGCACAAGAAAATAGTGGAGTGTCGGGAAATTTTAGGCATGTTTTCAGGTCTGCGGATCATTTCTTTGATAGTTTAAGGCTATGCAAAACTAGGAGTAGCTGCAATATGTTAATAGTAGTTTTTTGTTTTATAAAAGGTGTTTGGTAACGTGGTTGTAGCTGTAATCATTAAATTGTAAAATGATAGTAAAAGCTAAACACTTCTTTTATCAGCTTTTCAAATACGGGATTGAATGTTGGTGTTAATGTGGCATTGCGTATTGGAAATGATTATCTAATGATTGTGTAACCGAGTTGGAGATAGGCAGTTACTACTATATATTTGGATATTAGTGAAACTTATCATGATCATATGAGGTCAGATATCAGTTTAGGGAGTGTTTTGGGATTGCTTGTTGAAAGTTTGAAACTCATAACTATTACTGCATTTTGGTACAAACAAGCAGTTTTGAGTGTTTGGATAGAAGCAAAATGTTTATGATTATCTTATTGAGGGATGAATTAAGCAGTTTGGTAGTTTCATACTTGGTTCTCATTATTTTACCTTTTAAATAGTTAGACACTGAATCAGTCACTTATCTGCTAATTGTGTCGTGCCACCAACCACTATCTTCGGCATTGCTTTTTGATAAATAATTAGTTTTTTGCTTCTGCTTATTTTACAAATAGTTCAAATAAGCAATCCTAAGACCCCTTTAGAGTAATGGATAATAAGTTTCTAGGGTTAGGGAGTAGCTGTTGCCTAAAATAAGAGTAATAGCTTCTGCTTATTACATGTGGGTCTCCAAATTATCAGATTTGCCAAAGATTTACATCACTGATTATCAGGCTAATATAAAAAATATGAGTAAGGTATAAGCAAACGCAAACACTTCATTACTTTACCCATGTTGTAACAGACAAAATCATTTGCTATTTAACTGAATTAGCCATGTCATATTGATTAGAGTTAAGTTTTTGAAAATCCAGGAAATTTGAGGATGGATTTCCAAACTTGTCGATACCTAATGCACATGGAATCCGGGGAGAGCATGTAGCATTCCTTGCATCGTTTAGTTCTCCTGGAGTTATATTTGAGCAACTATCAATTAGTTATGCATTGCCAAAACTCTTCATTTCATCTTTTACTTTAGTCCTTCCATTCTTCCCTACCGGTACTTCTGAGCGTATGGAGGACGAAGGGGATATTGCTACAGCTTTCACTCTTGCTAGATTTTTGTCAAACATTCCGATATCAAGGGGCGGTCCCACTAGTGTTGTTATTTATGATATCCATGCCTTGCAGGTTGGTGTTATTACTAGTGTTCCATTATCCACAGAGCCTTTTATATTCCGTTCAAACTTCATACCTGCTCTTATATCCTCAGTTTCAGTTGTATCCTTGTTGGGTATAAGGCGTGTTGTAGAAACTAACGTTTTCCCATATGTGGGTGTCTGCAGGAAAGATTTTACTTTGATGATAATGTATTACCTTGTTTTGAGAGTGGGATTCCTTTGCTCAAAAGTAGGCTTCAACAGCTTCCCGACTCTGATAATGTAATGTTCTTTTCTTGACAAACTATTTGTTTCACTGGTTGCATGCTAGTCTTTCTGCTTCACATTGAAGCTTGACAATATGACTTTTGCATAATAAGACTCTTATTTGCTCTTTAACACCATGGAAAAAAAAGATATCCATTGCTTTTCCAGATGATGGTGCATGGAAAAGGTTTCACAAGCAGCTTCAGCATTTTCCAATGGTACGTGAATTGAACTTCGTTTCTATTTTAACTTTTTGGGGTTTCTTAGCTTGGTAATACTCAATATCTTTCTCCTAGATGTTAGTCATGTCATGTGTCCTCTCATGTTGAGAAGTTGAACCTTATTTACGGAATACTCGAGGTGTGTTCGTTGTTTGATTTATTTGGCAAATGATTAATTTTTGGAACAAATATGATGTCACTCACTTTCAGCTCATTCACACTTCTCTATAGTTATTAGAGATGGAAAAATGGGCAGATCCGATTAAGGGTCAAACTGGTGTGGGTACAATGGGTATTATGTATCGGCCATCATGGGTCGGGTTGGGTTGATGTGGAACTTGTTTTTATCCAATATTATTACCCTACATATATTATTTAAAAAACAGTGGAATTATTGATTACCCCACATATATTACTCCAAAAACAGTGGAATTATTGATTTAGGAGGTTTTGAGCATTAAAAGACAATATCAATATCGATGACTTTTGACCTATTTGGACCGTTTCCTTTTAGCTAATTCTTTTGAATTCGCCCCTTGACATTCTAGAGATAAGATAAAACCTGAATTGACCCATTGACAAGTCAATGAATCAAGATTGCCACATATAATAATTATCATATTCATAGCCACGCCTCCCTCTACCATTATTAATGTTTGATTCTTTGTTGCTCTCTGATAGTCGCCGGATATTGTATTTGCAGATTATTTGTGCAAAAGTTAGGGAAGGTGACCAACGAATTGTACGCATTAAAGAGGGAGATCCTAAAGGACGTCATGTTGTGATAGTTGATGACCTTGTTCAGTCAGGTGGAACTCTGATTGAATGTCAGGTGAGTACAAGATTTGCTCACAGTATTGTGACTTTTATGTTTATCTTTTACAACGTTTTCTTATTCTTTGCCTTGCCAAGAAGAATTTGGGTTGCATGCTTTGTGTTATTTGATTCTCGCTCCATTGTTATTTTTTATTTTTGGACATGAATCTAAAAAGTTTTGATTCAATATCAAATCATCAGTTTAATAGAGAAATAAAACCAAACCAAACCCGTTCCATTGCACCTCTAAATTTTTAATGCGAGTTGTTGCTTTGATTTTTGACCTACGTCACATTGGCTGCTTGTCATCTCTAACAATATTGCTGTACTAATGATAACCATTTGCTCCACTCATTTTCTTGCAGAAAGTGTTGGCAGAACACGGAGCAACAAAAGTTAGCGCATATGTGACCCATGGTGTTTTTCCTAAAAGGTCCTGGGAGCGGTTTGCACATGATAAAGGAGGTACATTCGATTGCTTTGAGTTCCGCTTCATTGTTCCTTTATATTTCCTTAGCAAATCTGCCAAAAGTCAGTTAATCCGAGCCATTGTATTGCTTCTATTTTGGACCCATTGACATACAAATGGATTAACTTGAATTATGTTTTATCTTTAATGAATCAAATGGGTTTAAGTTTAAAGATTAAACTAAAAGGGAAACGTGTCAAATGAATACGACAGTGTTTGCACCAGCATAAACCGAACCTGACTCTTTTGGCACCACTACATATACCACCAACTGCTCGTTACTTTCACATAAAATACATTGTGATAATCCTTCCATCGTATATTTTTTTCAGGAAGCCCAAATAATGGATTGACATACTTTTGGATTACGGACTCGTGTCCTCTAACAGTGAAGGAAGTGAAGAACAAGCCTCCATTTGAAGTCTTGAGTCTTGCTAGTTCTATAGCAGCTACCCTGCAAATATAGTGTCTTTTTCTTTGCATTTATAGAGAGATTTGGCCCCAAATTGGCCTCAGAATTTTACATCATTCATTGTTGATTTAAGTTAATAATGTTAAACTTCTGTAAACAAACAGATGAACATGTATGCCATTTACTGAACTCTTTGAGTATTGATGATGTCAAAAGAAAAAATGATTGTTTTCACTCATATTGTTCACAGTATCCTCACTTCTATCACTTAGTACAAAAACAAAATCCTTTTTAGCGCCAACTTTTCGGTATGTCTGTGTTTTTAAAAAAATTGAAGTAATACAGCAGCAGATTACAGGATCATTTGATCTTTTTGGAAATCTTTATGTAATTCATGAGCCGATTGAGGGCTTCGCCACTGTCAATGGCATCTCTGGCTCTATCAAGTGCAGTTGATACCTCTTCTGCCCCCTCACATCCAAGTAAATGATCTGCCATCCCAGCGTTTAATATGATCCTGTCATATGCAGGGCCCTTTTCTCCACGTAAAGCAGCTAATCCCAGTTCGATGTTCTTTGAAACCTGGAATTCCAAAAACAGAGTGAATGATTTTAAGATACTAAATATTGGTCTAAGGCAGTGGTGGCAAAATAGGCAGATCGGACGGGTTGGGTAAGGGTCCATGTCAACGCAATCAGTTTCTGTAAATGTCAAAACTGGTAGGGTTGGTTTGACCTCGAACATTTTTTGTCCAAAAAGTTCTATTTTCAATAATAAATAATATAATGTTTTAAAAATAACATAACTTTTGACCCGCACCAATTAAAGAGAACATAACCCAAATTGATCCATTCATAAATAATAGATTCAAATATTTTTATTTATTTATACTAACGTAAAAAATGTGGGGAAAATGATTGTTGAAAAATTCCAACTGATTAATGGAACACAACTGCCCACCTTCCCCATGTCACATCTTTTTTGCAGCGATTTCTTTCGATCAAAGTGCATATATCTTAGCACTAGTCGATACACACATATCACTGCTTAATTATATTTTTTCTTAACAAATGAAACTTAGGAATTAAGATTTTGAAACAAAAAACATAAAGAGAGATCAAACAAGATTTTGAAAATTTCCAATTTGTCACCTCTAGTCCAATGTTCTGCAAAAAGATAATAACAAAGCCGTGAAACTTACCGATCTATCAGTTCTTGGAGTGTCTGAGGGTTCAAAGCCATATTCTTTTGCATCCACTACGAAGGAAAAATTTTCACGGGAAACTCCTACAAATACCAGAAAATAGAAAAATTAAACTTGCAGTAAGCTTATTTATAGTCTTTCCAGGAATCTCGAGCATGTGAATTATTAACATAAGCCTAATTATGCAGTTTACTGTACGAACCATCCACATCATAAGCTGGTGGGGTGTTGAGCGAACGAAAACCAGAACAGTAGTTAACAGGAAGTCCTTTTGACGCATTTCCTGATTTTGATCTCGTTGTCATTGAAAGTGCCCCTTCTTCGCCCTACATTTTATAACTTCATCAACTTCTTGATTGAAAAAGATGTGATTTTGGTTTTAGTAACAAATCCCAATATGGAACTAGGGTAAGAATATTTATATGCTAATTGCTTCCCATGTTTCAGCTAAAAAATGAGATAATGACACTAGAGTACATGGGCAAAATGTTCATACCTTCACTACCAAACCAGCATGAACACCTCTTCGTCTCATGAGCATTAATAGTGGTTCTTCATAACCTTCATGATAGAATCCAGCAACAATTGCTTCTTTACCTGTAGCCTACAAGTTATAACATATGTTTTTACAAATCCTACTGCATTATGGAAACTAAATGATCGATTTTTACGTACTGCTACATGATTTTACAGTATTCAAGCATGAAAGAAGTAAATGCATACTCACCCTCACAAATTGCTGAACTTTTTCGGATGTTGCCAATGGTGGTCGTTTCTTTATATGTTCCCTCATCTCAATCAATGAATATCTGCAGGAATCAATCAGCCATATAGACGACATTATTGATAAAACCTGACAAAAAGTTACACATACATAGGTGAAACCAAAATATTCGGGTATTGGGTAGCCATTTAAGCACGAGATTCAATTTACCAGGGTGAAAAAAAGCTGCTGTGTACTACTATAACCTTTACTGCCTGTTACTTTGTTTTGTAGATATCTGTGATAATTTATCACCTGTAATTTAATCTAATGAAAATATCATTTCTTCATTTTAGTATTTTTCCAAATTATAAAAATGTTTTGGACATTTATTATACTAGCCTTAAATGATTTTGCACTTCCACACTACGAACAACAGATATATTTTGTCTACTCACAAAGAGGGGCGAGCTTCCCGTTGACTCACATAAGCAAAACCAACTGCCTCATCCTGAAAAAAAATCAACATTTGAAAGTATTACATTATGCCGAATAGGAAAACAGTAACAATGAAAACAAAATTAAGAAAATAACAATCACCTCAAGAAGTTGTTTAGCCTGCAGTGGTGTTATGTTGGTATTTGCTCCCATGAATTTCAGCATTTGCTCCTCAGTTATGCCACCCTGTACAAAGCCACATATGTTTGCATAAGTTGTGCTAAATGGAGAATTTTGGCCCTTTGATTAGTACTTGTTAAGCTTCCATATTTTAACCAATTTCCCTTTTCGTTTTTTTGTTTTTTTTTTTTTTTTTTTGTTCTTTTTTTTGAACTATGGACTATTTAACATGTTAATTGCGGTTCAATTATCTTACTTTCCAATATCCTTATAAAAAAATCCCACTTCTGGTAGTGTTAGTTAAAAATGGGGGAGTATAATACTTCAAAATCGATTATTTATTCCTGTTTGAAAGAAAGACAACAAATTATAATAGAGTAGTGATATAGATGACTCAAATATATGCCTAAAAATATGCCTTATCAATTCATTATTTGACACATATCATATCCATTCTCTCTCATTATCTTCACCATTTATCTTGTCAAGTGTCACAATCTTACCATTAAGCATATCTTTAGGCATGTTTAGTAGGTATGCAAATCATTTTCCATTATAATAATGGTTTATTTATCGTTTTTATGAAAATACCTTTGGCGGCATCCATTCGACACCATGGAGAAGGGATGCTTCATTGTAACAGGATCGAACAGCAGCAACGAAGAGTGTGCTCCTGAAGAAACGTGTATTTCCATCATAAGGTTCACCATAATGAGTCAATGATCTTACGTCAGCTACCGGCACAGGACCTAATGATCCACAAAATTATAACATCAAGGATAAAACAATTACACTTCTAACGACTTTCAGTTACCCACTTTATTAACTAGTACCAAGCTCATCGTCAAATGCAAGGCAGTATGCTTTTAGCTCACGGTCTGTCTCCCTGTTCATTCGCTGACCTATCAAGAACGCTGATAATAGTGATTCACTTACAGTGCCAGATGTACCGGGTTCCGACTTCAGGGGAAGAACATCTTTCAAAACACCTTGAACCTCTTCATAACCGAGATGACCACCAGCTAAAACTTCCCTGAGGGCACCCACGAGTCTCATTTCATAACTCCCGTTACCGACATATTGTGGCCCAATTGAATTCCCAAGTCTCATTATAGATCCTTCTGGGTCGGCTAGAAAGATTATGTCTGAAGGTAGTGTCCGAATCAAGTGTGGCCAATATGCTTCCATCGCACGCCTTTCCCCTTCACTCCATTGAGTTGGTTCTGGAAACGCATTTGCACGAATTGTCATGGCTGCAAAGAATGCTCCCAGTTGTGCCTTCGATACCTCTTCTTCATCTTTCAATTCTCCCTTGGCTGACATTAAACATACGCATAGTGTATGAGTGGTTTGGTAAAAATGCTCTATGATACTACACTGAACACGTCCTAAGACATATATAAAGGTTTCTTGCACCTTACTAAACTGAACACTTAATGTATGATACTATACTGAACGCTTAGTGTATGAGTGACTTGTCATTAAAGATCATTCGTCATATTCTTACAGAAATGCAGAAAGAGCTCCGCAGTTTGTAAAGTGCTTTTTAAGAATATCCATACAATGCCAAGTACTAAGATTTCATTCGCATCCTGTGTAAAAGATAATTAATCTTGCAAATCCTAATGCTTTTTGGCACTTTTGCAAGAATATGGTTACTTAATAATGAGGATCCAAGTATAAGAGTTCAAAAAGACAATCGCTCATATGACTAATCATAACATCTTAAAAATTATCAGTGGACAAACAATTGGATGCATCTTTCAGAGTCATAATCTAATTAAGCCTTGAATCAAGTTTTAAATTCATTTTTCATCAATGGGACTATGAAAGAATTACTATACAATCGAGTTCACATTGCATTTAACGGTCATTATAACTATTGCCTATTGCCATAACTTATAACACAAAGTTTGCACCTCCTTACTTATTAGTTATTACTAGACTTGGTTTGTTAATGTGCTATATGCCAATCAAACCTACTTAATCATATAAAATGCATTTCTCGGTAGAAGAGATAATATTAAGTTAATCAACATCGCAACCTCAAATCAGTTTGAGGAACTACCTCATCATTAAAGTAATATTGCTTAATTCTTATTCTACAACTAAACCTGCTAAGTTCACGTAATCATGGTTGACTTTTTGAGTCATGATAGACTTATAACTACTTTTCAGTGTTCTAAAAGGTGCGCCAAGGCGCGAGGCGTGGCCTCGGCGCCACGAAATGGACCAAGGCGTGAGATCTAGGCGTTGTGTGAAAAGGCGTGGAATAAGGCGCGAAAAGGCGTGCAAAGGCGCGCCTTTTTGGTAAGGCGTGGCGCCATTTTTAGAAGCATTTAGGGGATTTATGGATTTGAGCTTGAATTTCAAGTATTTGGGTTATTTCTTTCTTGGGCCTCGTAATTTCAAAACTTAATTCCTACTTGGGCCTCGTATTTGGGCCTGGCTATTTGGGATTTGGGCTTTAGTATTTAAAATTGCTCTTATAAAATGATATAAAATTATGAATACTGAATACATAAATTTATAAATATTTTGTTGCCGCCTTAAGCACGCCTTAAGAAACGCCAAGGCTTCGCAAAGGCGCGTAAGGCTTGAGGCGTGGCTGTGCCGCCACGCCACGCCTCACGCCTTTTAGAACGTAGTCTACTTACATAACATCAACCACATTCACACCTCAGTTGCTTATTAGTTGACTCAAGTTTACTATACTAAGCCACTTTCTCAATATACAACTACTTATATACATATTAAAGACATTTCACAACACCAAATAGTTAGCATTCCAACCAGCTAAAAAAGCACCAGTTACGCCAATAAGCTACCAAACCTTCATTACGTAACTACCGATTCAACGCCTACTCCCTCCCTCTATTCTAACGAACCCACACACAAGAGAGCCACCTTTACCGTCTAAAGTCAATTCAGCTACTTACAAAATCGAAAACCAACACTCCCTATCATATCGGCTCATACAAATAGCAGAAAGTACGCATTATAATACAACTAACTTCAAAACAGTCTAATCACTGCGCACCTCGGGTTTATCCAATTCTAATATATCAATTTCAGTATCATCTTATTAGCTGACTCAAGTTTACCATACCAAGCGCATTCCAACTACTCAAACTCATAACCGCACCTCATTTTACCCAACCCTTAGCTACACGTAACTACGTCATGAACCACAAACACAATTAACTAACATCAACATCTAAAACACACACACTTGATCAAAATAAATGCACCAAACACATTTTATACCAGATCGAAGAACCGTATCGAAAACTTTAAACGCCTGTTCTTCGGTAAGCGGTTTGGTCTGCTTAGGTCCAGTACAAACCCTAGTCTGAGCCTCTAACACAGTCTGATTACCTTTCCTGTAATTAACACTCCTAAATGAAGTGGATAAAGTAGGATTACGTCCATCTGATTCAATAAGTCCGTAATATTGGTCATCGATTTTTTTAGTTGAAGAGTCTATTACTGATGAGGATTTAATAGTTGTTGTTATTACGCGTTTTTGTTGTCTGATTGGTATAAAATTTTGTGGATTGTGTAATCGATTGTGTTGATTAAGTGATGGAGTAGTGATGTTAGGGATTGTGTTGTGTAAGAGTGATTTCATTTTGGTTTTTGAATTTGGGGGAAAATTAGTTGGTTACATGGATTTATGAAGGTTGGGTTGACTTGAAATTAAATGAAGTTGAAAATGATTTGGCGGATGTATTGATGTAGTAGTGTTACTAGTGTGGTAAGGTCCGTAAGGATTGGTATTGTATATGGAATTGTGCCTTTTCATGGATTACGACTAGGAGGATTCATTTCTAAAGTATTTATTCGATTTAAAAGAGTGAGTTTGAGCTTTAAACTGAGCATCGGCCATAAACCGACCCGAACCGAGGACCGAAAAACCATGAACAACGCGAATCGAAACTGATCGGTTCGGTTCGGTTAATTCGGTTTTGTCGGTCTAGGTGTATTTTGGTATGTTTTTTTGTCGTTTTTGGGCCGACCTGACCCGCCCCAAAACCGAAATCATGTAAAACTTGAAACCGAACCGACAAGTTGTCGGTCTGGTTTGGTTTTTATCGGTTCGGTCGGTTTTGTCGGTCCAGTTCGGTTTTGAACCTTCGGTGCTCAGCCCTACTTTAGAGTATTAGGCTCGTGAGGTTCGCGAGCCTTATTTGACATCGATAAATCATACTTTTACTTATTGAGCTTAAGCTTAGCAGTGTTCGGCTCGATTTGGTTTGACTCGGCTAGGCTCGGCTCGTTTACCTTTTTAATTTTGACAACATATATATTCCTTCTTTTATGGCATCTTATCTTTCAAGCACTTTGGTAAAAACAAGACCGTATATATCTAATTCTTTGAAGTGAAGCATAAAACTATAAATCAACCTAAAAAATGGTGTCAAAATTTACTTAGGGCTTTATAAGCATGAGTTGGCTCGTGATATAGTTTAAGCTCAACATTTGCAGCCCTGGTCTTTCAATGCAAATATAAAATCTAATTTTAGACTTAACATGAAGGTAATGTAAGAGGTATTTGGAGTTGAATGTTGAGAATAAATTATTCATTTTGAAAAGCCATTACCAAAGTGGTTCATATGAACCACTTAATTAGCCTCTTAAATGGGGAGGACAAAGCTTTGGTGGGTCTCTCCATTAAGTGGCATTAAAGGATTGAGCTCACATTAAGTGATATGAAAAAAAGAAACCCCCTCTTACTATTAAAATAGTGATAACTTGTAATCATGGTCAGAGTGCTCAATCCACATGTAGTGAATCACACGTTTTAACTAACCTTTAGTGTTAGGTTATTCCAATTATCTAACTATCATTCGCTCTATAGGTAGTTTTACATGGTGTCTCATATTTAACATTTCTCCAAGACAATTATAGTTAAACAATAGAGTTAAGATATAAAAATATATTTATATAAACATGCAATATAATTGAAGAACATTACAAACAAGTTTTTGTAATGTGGTGTCTTGTGTTTAACATTTCTCCCAGACAATTATAGTTAAAGAATGGAGTTAAAATATAAAAATACATTTATATAAATATACAATAAAAAATACTAATTGAAAGAACATTACAAACAAGTTTTTGTAATGTGGATGTCTCGTGTTTAACATTTCTCCCAGACAATTATAACAATTATAGTTAAAGAATGGAGTTAAGATATACAAATATATTTATATAAACATGCAATAAAAAGACAATTATAGTTAAAGAATGGAGTTAAGATATAAAAATATATTTATATAAACATGCAATAAAAAACACTAATCCCAGACAATTATAACAATTATAGTTAAAGAATGGAGTTAAGATATAAAAATATATTTATATAAACATGCAATAAAAAACACTAAACAATTATAGTTAAAGAATGGAGTTAAGATATACAAATATATTTATATAAACATGCAATAAAAAGACAATTATAACAATTATAGTTAAAGAATGGAGTTAAGATATAAAAATATATTTATATAAACATGCAATAAAAAACACTAATCCCAGACAATTATAACAAGAGGTGTGCTACACCCACCAAAACTTTACAAAACTTTTCCCACTCGCTGACGTGGCAGAGTGTTGATTGGTTGGTTTTCTGTGGCCCACATAAAACCAACCAATCAACACTCTGCCACGTCAGCGAGTGGGAAAAGTTTTGTAAAGTTTATGTGGATCTAGTATTTTTCTTATAACAATTATAACAATTATAGTTAAAGAATGGAGTTAAGATATAAAAATATATTTATATAAACATAGCCACATAAAACCAACCAATCAACACTCTGCCACGTCAGCGAGTGGGAAAAGTTTTGTAAAGTTTATGTGGATCTAGTATTTTTCTTATAACAATTATAGTTAAAGAATGGAGTTAAGATATAAAAATATATTTATATAAACATGCAATAAAAAACGCTAATCGGAAAAACATTACAAACAAGTTTTTTAACGTTTTTTTTTTATTCTGTTTAGTGTAATATTCAATGTTGGGCATATAAAGATCTCACTATTCTTACTTTTCAGCTATGTGGGATAAGTCATTGGGATATGAAAAATTGATGAATTTCATATATCCAATCATCCGAAACACAAGAAGCTTTTCTACTCTGATTAAAGATCCACATCATGGCCCAAAATTTCTATAAGACACTCATCGTGAAGAATACGGGTATAATTGCAGAGCGAGAAAAAATCACTGCACCCAAAAAGTTATATAACAAACCACTTGAATTGCTTTTGCAAGCTTTACTATTACCATAGATAGGTGATGAGGAGGTTATAATATCATGCACTGGGGACTCATCAATCACCGGCTAAAGATTTTATTCCATATACACCCTTGCGAACTGACAATTGACTGGAGCATGGCCGATAGATTCCGTAGTCATTGCACACCGGGCAAAAGACTGAATCTAAATTAGTTCACCCACGATGATAACTTTGATCATGAAATTTACTCATATCTCTTTACCTCACTAAAACTAATAAATTAATCCTCTTCGACAAACTGCAGCTTTGGTTTAGTCGAACAAAAAATCAAATGGCAGGCTAAAACTTACAAGTATTATTTACATTCTTTTAGCTACACAAAGTCTGTGACCAGATACAATATTATAACTTTGTATTATTACTATTGGCTTATAAAGGGGTCATCAGAAAGTCAATGTTTTGCTTTGGATATGAATTATGAGGATTTAGCATGGTTCTAGCATTTAGTATATTTTTCTTCAATAAACAATTTTGTAAAAGCATCTTTAACGCAATGTTTGAAAATGACTTTTTTAAAAACATAAAGATTGTTCAATAGCTTTTTACCATTGTAAGTAATATTGCAAAAAAAAATCATCAGAGATATGACTTGAAACAAATCTCCCTCACACCATTTTTGAGTTAAACATTAAAAAGTCCAAGAAATAATAAACTTTGACAGTACCTTTGTTTTTTGCATTGGCAGTAACTTTGATGAATATATTTTTTCTAGCTAAAGAAAAAGGTATTACAACGTTTGATGCATTAGAGATGCTCGGTAACAATTATGTTGTAAACTGTGATACTGTTCTTTAGGAAAGGGTCACACATAGCTCGAAGGTTCTCTAATTCCCAGGGTTTAAAAACTTACCTATTGACTTCTCTGCTTCACAGGTGACCATTGATAGCGCGTTTCAAACAAGATTCTGTTTGCTGTATTTCAAAATGAAACCTGTGGAAGCCTCAGTTTTATGGGAAACAAGCTCACCCCTCTCCAGTTTAAGGGAAGCAGTTGCTGTAAGCATTGGTAACCAAAATGCAGAAACACACAATCAATCACATAAAGCAACCGCCTAGGTTTGTAGTATAATCACCTCTTCTATTAAACGAATCATTTTTCAGAACGACATTTACTGCAAAACTTAACATAACCTTCTATACAACTTAAACACCTTAATATTATCAACATGGTAAATGAATAAAGAATATAAAACCTCTCCAAACTCGTCCTCTCGACTGCAATCTCAGTTCAATGACAGCTTGTAACTAACAAACATATCTCACACAATCATGTACTAGTTATCTAATTCTCCACTGTGATTCATAACAAATAAAATGCAGAAACATCTTCTGTCAACCGAGTCACAGTTCAACACGTCATTCACTGGTCAAACAAGCATCTACAGTTCCTCTAATTATCAAAACCATGGTTTTACTATCACAACTTTTCTAAGTAATATACCTCAAGACTCTTGAAGAATGACCAAAATGCCCCTACATTTTACCAGTGACTATTTTACATCATGATCATGTAACTTTCAAAACTGGTAAGAGAAATATCAGATATGTTACGTATCAATAATCTTCACGGCCTTGGTTGATGTGATCTATTGTTCATAATCTGAGAAACGACAAGCTTGGCAAGCTCATTGATGACAGCTTGAAATAGATAATTGTCTGTTTCCCTTCGTAGTGACCAAACCTCTGATTGCAAGTTCAGAACACTGTACTCGCTAGCTGCAACCTTTGTCTTTTTGGACGTGACCGCCACTCTTTCGAGATCTGCTTGTGATAAAGGTCTTGGCAACTAAATATAGAAACATGTCAAAATCAGTTTTCTATTCAAGTTTAGCGTTCCCTAACATGCAGACAAGATACATTTCCAATTCACTTGAATAACGTATGCAGCAACATTATATATAGACTTTAACACCTTAAAAAAATGATCAACTTTGAAAGCTGGATTTTTGTTAAAAGGCAATCCAAGCCAGGCACAAATGATCTTCTAATGACTCAAATGTACATTAAATATGCAACGATAGAAAATGCTTTCTTTTCTTACCTCGTTGCCAAATAAAATACAGTATAACCAAATTGACCCATTTAAAGGTTGTAAATGGGTTGAAATTGGCAACTATACTAAAATGCATAGTTTTGCCATCCAACTAAATTGGTTGTTGACAATATATAAAAGAAACAAATAGACTCACAGGTGACGACTTTCCCTTCTTCTCGTCATTTAGTAAATCCCTAATAGGAAAATAGGCTGCTTTCTTGCAAAGCTCAAGAAGATCTGAGCCAGTATAACCTTCACACAATGCAGCTATGGAGTCAAGGTCAATGTCGTCCTCGGCTCTCTCATCCTTCAAAATCACCTTCAAAATTGCAGCCCTTTCTTTGCAGTCCGGTATCCTGATTTCAAATGCCTGTGGAAGACGTCTTAGTATTGCTTCATCAAGCTCCGAAGGACGATTAGTTGCAGCAAGAACCATCACTCGAGCATTCTCTACATAAACGATCCCATAAAGTATAATGATTAAACAAAAATAGCAAGTTATGTATTTTATCAACAAGAAAGAAGAAACTTACGGTCTGTGGTAAAACCATCCCATAAAGCCATAAACTCAGTCTTCATATTGGTGAAGGTCTCATGGTCTGTAGTTCGGCGTTGACCAAGAAAACTGTCAACCTCATCAATAAATATTATGGCAGGTTGGAGTTTGTAGGCCAAACTAAATACAGCAGAAACTGCAGGAATCAATCAGTAATAGTAGTATATAAGAAACAAATCAACAATATCTTGTGCATTACTAAAAAGTATATGAGAGGAAGCGAACAGAAGCATTATATAATAGGACTAACTAAGGGCTACACAGGTGGATAGCTGTTAGCTAAATAGGTTATTTGGGTTATACTTGATTTCTAAGGGTAGCTAACATGGAAACGAGCCATATGTCTTAAACATGTCAAAAGCCCCAAGTGTATTCAAAAGCATAAAACCTCGAAAACTGATTTCATTCAAAGAAATGCATATTATTATGTTAATAGTAATATCATTTTATTAATATTGGTAGTTAACTATCTAGAGGATAGAGGAGGCAAGATGACTGAGTTGGCCACTGTGCCAAATGCATGGATCATAACATTTCAGGTCATATGCATTTAAAAAGTCATGTGTTCCCCGTTAAATAAATATTTAATATGACTTGAATTGAAAAAAATAAAATAAAAAAAAATCCAAACCGACCCATCCATCAGGAAATCAGTTGCAGTTACCACATTTGCCCATCACGATACTTACATAGCAAAAGCATACTACATTTGCACTATAAGAAACCCGAAATAAACACTCACCAAGTTTTTCTGTATCACCAAAATATTTACTCGCCAAATCCGACATTGTCACATTAATAAAAACAGCACCAGACTCTTTAGCAATAGCTTTTGCAAGCATAGTCTTCCCTGTGCCAGGTGGACCGTATAACAGAACACCTTTCTGGGGACCAAGGAGCTTCCCGTAAGAAAAGAGCTCAGGCCTACGTAAAGGTAATATGACCAAATCATATAATGTCTGCTTGATGGCTTCCAAACCTCCGATAGAGTTAAGCTCCACATCAATGTGATCAGGGTTTATCACATTGCTTGCAATGACATCCTGTTATGGAGCAAATGTACAAAAACAATAATGTTACAAATTATTATCATGGTCTCATGAACCAATTCTCTTACTGAAAATTTCCATTTTTGATACTTTCATTTGAGCACTTTGCCATATCTTGGATCTAATGACTAGAATTAAGTAAAATCCACATACACCATGGGTTACAGAATAGGTTGAAGTTGAATGCACAAAAAAAAAAAAAAAAAAAGCACTTTACGTCAATTCCCGCTTCACTCAATGTTCTTTTTGGGCCATTTCCAGTAACATTCTTCAAGTTTCTAATTAGGAAACCTAAAGTATGTTGCTTATTTTGCTTAAGGAAAATATGTTGCGTGTAATAGGTATCGATCGACCTATAGTAGGTTGCTGTTATGTGTATTTAATCACCGGATAGATTGTTAGGCCAGCTCAAACTGAGAATATTTGTAAGTCACTCTAAATAGAGTACCTTGAGCACAGTAAGGTACCCAAAACTATGTTGCTAAAACTAAATAGTTATCGGCTTTGTGAGCCATGATACTTGATTTTCCAAAGCAAACCAACCTTTTTTTCTTGTGAAAATGTTAAACGGGCATTACTTTTTTTTTTTTTTTTTTTTTTTTTTGGCTAGATGCCACCATATCTTGAACGTATACATCTTTTTATTTTCGTGTTTTTGCTTGATAACTGGTTTGTTCGTAGCAAAATATGTTGAAGTATTAATGTGAGCTATATGCGGAATTAAACTACTTTTTTCAATTGCCTAAAGAAAATATGGTACTTGTTATATAATATATAACAAGTAGTTAAAAAAGGAGCAAAAGGAGTGAACAAGACT
>JARVZY010003921.1:0-27158 GCA_030686995.1 Artemisia argyi
GGGGAATAGTTATTGTCTAGGTTAGGATTTCTTTTTATTAGGTCTACTTGCTAGATTCCTTTCTAGTAAGATTTTATTTTTATTTTCTAGGTTTTCTTTAGTCTATCTTTTTCTTTGTGTGTTTGTTCGTAATTTCCATTGACTCCTCCGTTCACGATTATGGAGTACGCGAATCTACCATACCACCAACCACAAAGGCCATTCTACCCTATTGACATCTCGAATTTCAAACAATATCGAGATGAACCCATATATGATGCATGGACTCGTTTTAAAATTTTACTTCAAAAATTCCCTCATCATAGTTTCTCTTTAGCATCCCTAACCGAAACCTTTTACTATCGTGTCAGCCGATGTGACCAAATGTGCATTGATGATTTTGCCAATGGGGGCCCTAGGGAATTAAGTGATGAAGAAGCATGGGATACCATAGAAAACTGTGCCCAATATTATTATAGAGTAGACAACCCAACAAACAACATCACAAATCAATCAAAAACAAGTTTGAAGGAGCAAACAGGAAGCTTATCTGGGGATGATTACTCAGGGATACCTGTGTGGATGTCACCTAAAGCCATAGTACAAAACAAACACATAGGTGACCTTGATGTGATGGAGGATGTAGCCGAACATGATCACATTGATCAAAAAGACCCAGGTTTTATGATCGATGATGATGAATCTCAAGAAACAGATGATGAATCTTTTGGGCAATTTGTATATAGTAGTCATAATATTGAGGATGATCCTTATGATTCGGATATAGAAGTTGAGATGCCTAAAGAAGCACTTGAGATACTTGGGAAAATGTTAGGGTTAGATTATAATAAAAGACATGTTGAGGATATTGGTGATCCTGACACAAGGAATGATGAAAATCTAAGCCCACCAAGTACCCCACAAGTCCTAGCATCATCTGAGGCACACACACCGCCCGTGACTTATTCGGATGAAGTAGAAGAGACTATAGGAACCCCAATTGAGGTAGAACCCTTGGACCAAACACAACTAGAGGATATAGGTTTGAATACTTATAATGATAACCTTACTCTTAGTTCTAGGGAAGTTCCTAGTTTTGATGAACCGGAGCCTCAACCAAAACCGTTACCTAATCTTCCATCCTTGGATGAAAATTTAGGAATTGAAATAGGTTCCGATCCACCCATCAAACCATATAGTCCGGGTAGTCTTAGGACAAAGGTAGTGGACTCTAAGCCTTGTAGAGAGGAAGCCAATATAGGAGTGGAAAATGACCTTACATGCTTACATCACCCATTCATGATTGATCACAAAACACATTATGGGTTTAAACCGGGTTTATTAGGTCAAGATGGATCCCCAACTAGTAGTCTCTTGAAGATGATAGAAAATGATCCCTTTCTAGGAGAAAATCTTAATCCACCCATTAACCCGATTGAATTAGGTAAGGTTATGATGATAGGAGCACAACCCTTTGAGCATATAATTCATCTACCACTCTTTCCTCACGTGGCATATTTTCACCCTAAGGGTGTGTATCGCTACTTCCACCCGCACTTAATCCTAAGTGTAGGGAAAACCTCCCCTATTTCCGTTAACTAAGGGTAGAGTCAGGCTCGTGACTCGAACAAAAACAAGCGCTTATTGGGAGGCAACCCAAGCTTTATTTATTTATTTGTTTGTTTGTTTGTTTATTTGATTTCATTTGCTTCCGTATGCATGCTTTATTTTTATTGTTGGAAGATCATGTTTCTTAATTAAAAAGTGGAAATACTTTACTTTGTTGTTTTGGCCTAGTCTTAACTCCACCTAAAAGTATTTTTGCAAAAGATAAGTGTAAGGGGAAACCCCAAATATGTTTTTAAGAAACAAACCGATCATGATTCTCCACAATATTTAATGAACATGTATATTCGTAATTGTTAGAGTCAAATGCTTGTATTGAGTCGTAATGAAGTTTTGCAGGATTTTCCAGGAAGTAGGACAAAGTTTTTCCAGAAATTTTCCGGAAACTTAGCATAAGAATTTCTGCAGGTCCATTCTGACGGCGTCAGGGTATTGCTCTTGACGGCGTCAGGAGTTAAAATCTGGAAATTTTACCGGTTTTGTTTTTCTAACGGAGTCTTATGGTTTTTGTGAATTATTAAGTTTTATAATCTCCAGGAAATCTGCAAACTTCATTCCACAAGCATTATATCTTATTTTGTTTTCTAGGATTTAGTAACTTATATAGGATGCCGCCGATTTTACGCGAGGTTGCCTAGTCTACTTTTGTCAGGATTTACAGGTTATTTATGACAAGAAGATGATTTATATTCTGGAAGGGAAGCGTTGATTGTTCGTTTTCTTGGAAGAAGATTTAACCTGGCCAACTAAAATCCATACCGAGCGAATCAGGGGAGTATTTGATTTCATTCTCTTTACTTTTTAACTTTTACATTCTTTACTTGAACATTGGGGACAATGTTCATCTTAAGTGTAAGGGGAGGGTAAAAAGATGATACCTTACATATGCACTTTCGCTTGAGTTTGTTTTGTTTAATGGTAGATGTGTAATAAAACTATGAGAAATACTTGTTAGTGTAATTTTAGCGCCAAATTTAAAATTTTTTACAACATTTAGGAGTGAAACTTTAGCCATAGCAAGCGTCTCATGGATAGGAGGTTGTATGACTAGCACATAACCGTATATTCAGAAAAATTTTCCACCCAAAAATGTGAGGTTCGCCTTTAGATTTGATAGGAAAAGCATTCATTATTGGTGCTTATGAGTGTACCGGTAGCATTTAGATTCTAGAACTTGCGTTAGTGATGCATCCCGAGACCGCTAGTGAGACTACATTCGTGTGGTAGGATTTACTACATGATAAGAGGCATTAGGATCACCCTTGTGTTAAACCCGTATTATAATTACTTGACCATTTAAGTCATATTACTTGGCTAGTTAAGTCAACTAATTTTTCCCACACCCTTAGCGTTGTACTCATTTTTAGTACACGAAACCCCTAGTACACCCCTCCGAGCCTATCTTTTCGTTTCTAACTTTAAGCATTTTACTTAAAGGAAGAATTTGTTACACCCCACTTAAATGTACACCCAAATCGCCTTAGCCTTCCGTGTATGCGCTCATTTTTAGTGCATTATTGTTATTTGTTAAACCCTAAGTTAACTTTCTAATTGATTACATGGTTGCTAAGTCGAGTCATATCCTTGTACATATTGTTTTGGGACGATTGGGACTCATGGGTAAGTACTTATTTTATGGAGTAATGGGGAAGAACATCATATATTACCCCCATATGAACATTAATCTTAAAAGTGCTCCAAGTGTTTTGATTTTCTTAATTCGAGTCATTAGATTAGTTAATTGTAAAGTATGTAAAGATTCAAGTGTAAGGGGAATGCTCAAACCCCTATGATGTATTATTTTGGATGGTAGGGTAAGAGTGTATGCAAAAAAAAATCGAAAAATTAAGAAAAAGAAAAAAAAATAAAAAGAGAAAAAACATACGGACTACCATCCCATTTTTATTCTATGTTTATTTTATGTTTTTGTTATTTTTCATTTATTAGCTTAAGTCGAGTCTAGTCTTGGCTTAGCAACGCCAACTTGTACATGTAATTAACTAAGATTGTTAACTCGCCACCAGTAAAACTTCCTTTATCCAAAAAAAACCGTGTAATTCATATCCCTACACCTAACGTTATAAACCTTTAAAAGACCTATTTGATAGTTTATCCTAGGTGCTTACGCCATGTGGTGGAGGTTTGATCCTTTCCCAAGCCTATGGTAATCTATTTTGCTATGACAGGTAGTGAGAGATATCTTCCATTTCCATAATGTTATATTACTTTATTACACCCGAGAGATGTGAGTATCTAAACACTATTTGTGAGGTGCTTGTATATGACCTCCGTGCTTGTCTATTGGTCTTTAGTGGAACGATTATTTGTTGTAATTACTTTTATATTAGTGTTAAATGACCCCTAACTTGTCTTTTGAGTAGAATAAAAGCTCATTTGCTTGAGGACAAGCAAATCTCAAGTGTAAGGGTATATGATGAGGCGAAAAATGATCCGTTTTTAGGGGGTCATTTAAGCCCGAATCCGACTTTATTTGATCAAATATTGCCCTAAATCGTTCCTTTTGTGATTTTAGGTGTTTGGAGAGTGAATTCTGGAAAAGAAGCTATTTTGGACGTTTTTGGAGCATAAAAGTGAAGAAAACGGCTAAGTACTAAATTTGCATGCTGGAAATACAAGGTGACGGCGTCAAGACCATCAGCTTGACGGCGTCAGACATGAAGAATTAAATATCGAAGGAGGTGACGGCGTCAGACGGACTGGTGACGGCGTCAAAGTGGCAAAAATAATATACCGTGGTTGGTGACGGCGTCACATACGCCGTCATAAGTGGATCAAGGCCGTCCGAGGAAGTATATGGCGGCGAGGTGACGGCGTCAGAAGTTATTCTTGACACCGTCAGACTGTTTTTCCTATATATAGTTTTCTAGTTTTTTCATTAAAAGAGAGAAGTTTTGGTGAAACCCTAAAGACGATTTTGGTGCCTCTTTTACAGGTTTTTCAAGGGTTCCAAACCCTTGAGACCTTGCATTGTAATTGAGATAAGTGTACTTTCAATTCAATCAATATGTCTATGTGTTGGTTTTTTATCTCTTTTTCTTGTCTCAATTCTACTATGCTAGGCTAGATCTCTCTTGTGTTTGCTTAGATCTAATGAAACCTAGATCTTGATTATGTGTTGATTACTTGTCTATTCTTGTTTTGAATGAATGATTTATATGTTAGGCTTAAGAAAACTGGCAGATCTCCAAATGGTAACATGCTTGAACGTCTTAAGAAACATGAACCGAGGCGTACTAGGTCTTTATTGGTTGTATTTAATGCATGAGCCACTGTTTACAATCCCTATAGTTGTGCTGGGTCATGGTGTAGGAGGAGATAAGAGCTCATAGAGTTGGGGAGTTATGTATGCCACCCCACGAATGGTATTAAGGAATACAATCCGTCATTCATACAAGTGTAACAAGTAATTAACATGTAAAAGATATCTAGGGAGTAATGAAGTCTAAGTAAACACAATTTCTCCAATTACTGCTCACAACCTTAGTTTAATTAGTTTAATTTCATTTTCATTATTTTATTTTAATTATATAATAGTTTTGGGTTAATTGAATAGCAACTAATTCCGCCCACTCCTTCAAAACCCGAGATTTTAATTGCTTTCATAAAAATATAAAAATACAAAAATAATCATCTCTCACCTCTAGAACTATTAATTAGGTTTTCTAACCATAGCGACACTATTCCTAAGCTGAACGATCAATCCTCCGGTACTTGTCACTATACTATACTACAACGATCAGGTACACTGCCTGGTGGGGGTTGTAAGCTTCTCGAGATCCCTGGAGAGGTAAAGCAAGGTGCGATTCCCACGCATCAGTTAGTTCATAGTGACTATCTTAAACATCTTAAGGAGTGCCTTGACTTGCTTCGTGAAACCATTGAAGAGGATAGGATAGCAAAACCACTTGATGATGCTATTGTAGGTGTCTACTTTCTCACTAATAGATCACAGGAACTCTTAGAATATGCCATTGGCACATGTCCTAAGATTGACAACAAGCAAGATAGGCTCACTGCATCATCCTCAATGATTAAGAACAAGCATGCAACCTTTGAGGCACCCGTGGAAACTTCAGATCCCAACACATCAAAACATGTTCAACAACTAGAAGTGAAAAAGACTAAGGTTCCCATTAGTCCTTCTACAGGAGTTAAAAGTGACACTAAAGCTAGAAAGTTAAAACCCATGAGAAATACAAAGAATGATAAGACTTCACCAGCTAAAAGTGTTCCTAAAAATAAAGTAGAAGACCACATGAGGAACAATAAGTCAGACTTGAGCAAAAAGGATCATAATTCAAACCCTAATTCACTTTGCAAAACATGTAATGAATGTTTAATTTCGAGTAATCATGATAAATGTGTTGAGAAATTTCTGAAGTCGTTTAACAAACCCCCAATTAAGAAAGTTTGGAGAGCTAAACAAATTAAGAAAATTTGGAAAGCAACAAGAATAGTGTTTGCCAATGTTGGTTATCAATGGAAGCCCACTGGAAGGAAATTCACTTTAGGAGAGCAGTGCCCTTTAACTAGGATAACTAATTCTAAAGTAGTGTCTATTAAGGAATGGAAGCCAACTGGCAGAACTTTCCCTTTGGAGACCCAATGTCCTTTAACTAGGCCCATTGCATATACTAGTGAAATTTCCACCATTGAAACGAATGCACCTAAGGTCTTAGTGGCTCCAGAACTTGTTTGCACTAACCAACTAGAACCCAACTCAAATTGGGGATCCGACACTCAAAATTTTCTGCTTTAGTCTGTTTTCAAATGCAGTTCGTACATATCGTCCTTTGGTATTTGGACTCAGGCTGCTCAAAATATATGATCAGGGATCGCTCAGGGCTCGAGAATTTCATGAATAAGTTTATCGAGACAGTTAGATTCGGGAACTACCATTTTGGGGTAATTATGGGTTATGGAGATTATGTTTCTGGTGACAACTAATTTCCTAGGTATACTACGTGGAAGGACTTGGGCATAATTTGTTCTCTGTTGGTCAATATTGTGATTCCTATCTCAAGGTTGTTTTCAGAAAACACATATGCTTCATCAGAGAATTAGATGGTGTATGTCTTCATAAAGAAATTCGTGGCACTATCTTACACTCCATCTCGATTGAAGACATGATGCAGTCCTCTCTTATTTGCCTGATGTCTAAGGCCTCAAAGAACAAATCATAACTATGGCACCTTCGTTTAAATCACTTGAACTTTGGTACCATCAATGCTCTTGCTCGCAAGAATCTTGTACGAGGTCTACCCAGATTAAAGTTTGAAAATGATAATCTTTGTTTGGCTTGTCAAATGGACAAAAGCAAGAAGCATACTCACAATCCCAAAATTGTCAACACCATCATGGAAGTTCTTTACACCCTTCACATGGATCTAGGCAGACCAATGAGTGTGTAGATTATAAATGGGAAGTAATATGTACTCGTTGTTGTCGATGAATACTCTCGGTTTACATGGGTAATGTTTTTGAGAACCAAGGACGCAACTCCAGAAGTTATCATAAAACTCATCAAACAGCTACTAGCAAGACTCAACAAAACCGTCAGAATCATCCGGACAGTAAAGTGTTCCATGCACACCTCAGTAGAATGGAGTTGTTGAAAGACAAAACTGTTCTATTATAGAAGTTGCACGAACCTTGCTAATATTCTCCAAGGCACCAATGTTCCTATGGTCAGAAGCAATTGCTACAGCTTCTTACACCCAAAACCGATACTTGATACATACTCTTCACAACAAAACTCCATATGAGCTGTTTCATGGCAAGAAACCGGTTCTATCCTTTCTATGTGTGTTTGGTGCTTTATGCTACCCTACGGATGACAGTCAAGATCTGGGAAAGTTAAAAGCTAAAGCTGATATTGGATTCTTCATTGGTTATGTTCCAAATAGTAAAGGATACCGAATCTACAACAATCGAACCCAATAAATCTTGGAAACCAATCACGTCACATTCGTTGAGCTGACAGAGCATATGGCTCCTATACACATCAGTACAGGACCCGCGTCTAAACTTTTGTCTCCTGAACCAATCAGTTCAGGTCTTGTACAGAATCCCACTCCTGCATGTACCTTATATATCACCTACAAATGAGCATTTGAAGATCTTGTTTGACTCAATGTTTGAAGAATACGTTGAGACACCTACTGATGATACACCGATACCACCAGCCGCTGCTGCTCCGATTTTGTATAACTCAAATGGTCCGTCAGTGTCTACTTGAATTGAGTAAGATGCTCATCTTTGTACATCTAGGTACTATAGTCGACAATTCTTTTGAAGTGAATTCATTTGCTCCTCTAGAAGATGCTTTGTTCAAAAACCTGTTTGCTCCTGAATCTTCTGCTGAGACATCTTATTCAAGGGATACAAACACGGCGCCTACAGGTTTCTACCCTCAACCACATCAAAATCTCATAAAACGGACCGATGATCATCCAGTTGACAACATTATTGGGAATCCTTCTCGATCGATGTTCACACCAAGGAAACTTACCACCTATACCTTGTGGTGCTGTTATAATTCTGTACTATCCAAAGTTGAACCCAAAGATTTCAAGACAAAGACTGTTGGGTTAATGCGTTGCAATATGAAGTTCGTAAGTTCGATCGACTTGAAGTATGGGAATTGGTACTACCTCGAGACTGTGCAATGATTATAGCTCTTAAGTGGATCTTCATAGTGAAACTTGATGAGCATGATGTCATTCTAAAAACAAGGCAAGGCTTGTTGCTATGGGATATCGTCTACAGGAAGGCATTGATTTAGAGGAATCTTTGCTCTGGTTGTTCGTATTGAAGTTATCAGAATGTTTCTCGCCAATGCTGCAAGTCAGAACATGACGGTCTATCATATGGATGTGAAAATTGCATTTCTAAATGGCGAGCTGAATGAAGTTGTTTATGTCAGTCAACCTGAAGGTTTTGTGGATCTTGATCGTCCTACCCATGTCTATCGTCTGAAAAGGGCTCTCTATGGTCTAAAGCAGGCGCCTAGGGCATGGTACGATACACTGTCAAAGTTTCTCTTGGCAAACAGATTCTCTAAAGGTGTGGTGGAACCAGTTGAGAAAGGGGAAGTGGAACTTTACTTCGTAAGGACAGAATTTCGGCTGGCAGATATCTTTACTAGGCACTTCTGAGAGAATGGTTTCAATTGTTTCTTCCGTGACTTGGCATGAAGAGTTTGACACATGAATCCCTCAAACGTCTTCAGGAAGTGAATGAGGTGTTATGAATTTGCTTCATATATCCTTTGTACATAGTATAAAATAGAAAAATATAAAACCTTCAAAAACACTAAAAATTTGAAAAATCACAAAAAATCCAAAAATATTCTTCTCACGACATGTTTCTTGTGTAATCAATATTATGTACGTCTCTAGAAATGTCCTTCAATAATGACACGGAGTCATACATATGCTTGAGCGAGAGTTTTTCTATTTGTTTTAATAATAATGTTTTCTAAAACATGTCGTTTCCCAAAATATTCTTTCAAAATGGCTTGCAGTCATTTCAGGTTGTATCCCAAACATAAAATTACGGTTTGATATTACTTCAGATAGCAACCCATTCTTCAAATTGAGGAATACATGTCGCCAAAAAGATGGTAGTTCCTCTTACTGGGTGAAGCTCACCCGGGCATGGATTACTTTATATCCATGTTTCTTCAAAATGATGTACGTTTCAGTGCATCATTTCTTGTATAAGAAGAGAAGTCTTCTTTACGTCTTGAATACTTTTCCTTCAATGATTCTTCAGGAAAGTATTTGATCTAAACTTGGTGGTACCATGATTTTTGAAAATCAATCAAACTTGAAATTTTGAATAAAATTTGCCACTCAATCGATGCTAAATGTTTAACCTTTTGCGTAAAATGCTAAATTGAAAATGGGCCATTGATTGAGGGGGAGAATGATTTCAAAAAATTATATATCTTCAAAACAAGATCTTTGTGCTTATATACAGTGAATTATGTGTGATTGTTATGTGTTAGTATATAAATTTTTTTTTAGTTTCTCGTTAAACTCTAAATCATTTATAAACTCATCATTTCTAACACATAATATGCTCCCTCAAGGATTGAGGGGGAGAAAATGTAACGTCTCATAATCAGTCATTCTTAAATCTGACCACATCTTTCTCCCAAAATCTTTAAACTTATTTAAATCACTTGGGATCACAAATCTCAATTGGTTTGAAATTTTTGATCGGGGGAGAAAATGTGATTTAAATATGAGATCTGATTAAAAGGTGATGTTTTTGGACTTAAAGATAAGCTCTCCCATATGTGCTTAAACTCTTCTGTATATCAATACACATATTGAGGGGGAGCAATTGGTTTGTGAAAAAGGATCCTTGCATCTTATGTGAGTGCAAACTCAGACTTAACCAATGAATTGATGAAACAAAGACTGTCATCAATCAAAAGGACTAGTCCTGGACGGGTAATAACTTCAAGCTGGTCTAGCCAGTGATGTAAGCGTGTCTCAAAAAGGACTTGTCTGAGTAGAATGTACCGTTTCGAGAAACCTTGGGTGAATCTGATCGGGTCGGGTAATAACTTCAAGCTAGTCTAACTAGTGATGTAAGCGTGTCTCGAATGCCCGTTCATGTTCACTTAAGGTAGATCAATTCAAAAAGTGCAACTCTTCCCGACATGTGCAAATTTCTATCAAAAACCCATGAGCACATGTTAAGGGGGAGCATTTGAAAATGGTAAAACTCTCAATGTGTTAACAAAAGGTATTTCTTAATCATAAACACGTTGAGAGAATTTTCAATTATTTGGTGTATGGCAACATAGGATAGTCATGAAGTTATAAGGTGGCTAAGGTTAAGAAAACCGTCCTATGATCCGCCAGAGCTGGAGGGACCTACCCATGGACAATACCAAATAGATAGTATTAGAAAGTCCGTAGGTATGATTATAAAAAAAAAGGGAGAAATGTGAGAATGAAGAAAGACCGGGTTGAAGAATTAAAAAGAAATGAAATGAGAAAGGGTGAAAAGAAATAGCCCTCCAATTATTCAACCTTACAGCAGAAACCGGTTTCAATTCAAATGCTACTAGGGGTTACTAAGGTAACACCGGTATTGAAGACAAGACATCATGGACCCAGTGACGCACTGCACTAAACCTTCCAGCCACTCAAGTTCTCTTAAAAGAACTTGTTTCATTCTCACGGGGAACCGGTGTAAACTATCAACTTATCTCTTAGAGATGGTTGATATTGAAGCAGGAGACCTCTCCCTAATCTCCGCATAGGAAAACCAAATGCACTCATTGAGTCTAGAGCCTCGAGATACATCAAAAGATCTCAATAGGAACACTTGCTACTTTTGCACTGGTGGTCCATAATCAAGGACTCCAGTTGCATACTTGAGAGTCCTTCGTAGATCTTAGCAATCTACCAGAACATTCATGAGAAATTACTAATGTAATTTTCAGTGATTGAATGGAAATTCCTGCCAAGGTCAACATCAAACAGCCCTGAAAGCAGGTCACTTCGGTAATCTCTTGTGGATTACGCTTAGTAGTTGTGACAGTTACACGGTCTACAGTCGTGGAGTGATCTCCAGTGACTCACCTAATCGTTGATCTACTTAGGTAGATCGTGTAAATCCTTTCGGGGTTACCGATTGGGAACGGTCTTGGCAAGGGTTAGAAGGAGTCTTCACACTATGCTGTTGACGATCTCTAATTCCAAACCTGTAAGTACCGGATGATTTATTGCTAACTTTTTGCTTGTAGGAATATCTGACGATTGCTGCTGATTGCTGAAAAGATGTTAATCCATCACCACATGCTCACACTTCGACATCATAATCAAAGTAATCATGATAAATTGAAAGGCCTTCAACTATGCTTCTGCAACTCTGATGCTGAAAATCATGATCCAGAAAAGTGTGAGCATGCTAATTCAATGATGTCCACATCACATGGAGACGATACTACTCAAAGATGACTTGCAGAAACTCGTTTGGATGATGAACTCGAAGTAATACCAAAGATCCTCCAACTCATTGAACAAGTCATCTAGAGTTTGCTGCAGAACGCACAAAGGTCACTACAGTGAAGAATCAAAAGGCTACGAGCTACAACGTTATCTTCACAGATTTGAATGCTAGGATTCAATATGTATTTTCCGGGGTGACCTCCCTTAGGGGGATATTGTTAGGAATATGTTTATTCATATGAAAGACTCGGTCACCCCGAGCACTGTTTAGCGTTAAGTAGCTCATAGTATCTATCCTAACAGTATAATAGTAGGTTAATATGTAATTAGTATTCGTGGAGTGGGTCGGGTCTTTACCCACTGTCAGCTCACTCCACAACCCGTTTCATGGGGCAATATTATGTGTAACTATATATACCCTCTCCCACCCAAGGGATAGGGTTGGACCTTTCACTCTAATATATCTAATATTCATCTTGTTTCTCTTTCTAGAAAAGGCTCCCAACTCTCTACTCTTTCTCTCTCTAACTTCTCACTAGTTTTCTTCACATTCGATCCATTTAAACACAAAACCATATGTGTTTGTACATTAGAGTATCCTACAGAAGGATACACTGATGCAAGTTGGATCAGTAACACTGAAGAGAATTCATCTACTAGTGGTTGGGTATTCCTACTTGGTGGAGGTGCAATTTCTTGGGCATCCAAGAAACAAAATTGCATTACCAGTTCAACCATGGAATCTGAATTTGTGGCTTTAGCAGCTGCTGGCAAAGAAGCTGAATGGTTGAAAAACTTGCTTCTTGATATTCCATTGTGGCCTAAACCTATAGCACCTATTTCTATCCGTTGTGATAGTGCTGCTACATTGGCAAAGGCTTATAGCCAGATGTACAATGGGAAGTCTAGACACTTAGGTGTCAGGCATAGCATGATTCGTGAACTTATCATGAATGGGTTGGTATCTATAGAGTTTGTTAGATCTAAACAAAACTTAGTTGATCACTTGACGAAGGGTTTAGCTAGAGACTAGGTTTTAAAGTCTGCTAAAGGGATGGGTTTGAAGTCCAACTTAGTCACTGAATGCTAAGACACCCAACTCCCTCCTGAGGAAACTTGGGAGCTGAGTTCAATGTGGAAAGCTAAACATTCAGTGGACTAGAGCACATGTTTATTGTCATCCCAAGGTTGTGCTCAGAACCTGCTGGAAAAGGAGGATGAAGTCTTTACTTCTCAATGGTTAATTTCTTTGAAAAAGTGCTAAGCAGGAGCATGAATAAAGAGGAACCACCTATGTAAATGTTGAAGTTTTGCCGCTTTAGGAAGCTTTGGAGTTTTAGCTTTTACTACATTTATGAATTTGATATGGACACATGGATTGTATAGTGTCAGGAGTATTTTAGTGTTTGAAAACGTATGTGTATTTATCTTCAGGTATTCAAATGGGTTGAAGGGTTCAATTCTTTGGAACACCTTGATTCTCGAATATTTGAACATATAATGTACTAAGATGAGAATTCAATCTTCAAGATATTTTCATTTATGCATATGTTTTGTTTTGTGTTTAATTTTTCATGCAAACAAAGTGAACTAAATTTTGGAAGGATTGTTGGAAAATTTAGTGCACTTGAGGGATTAATTCACACCTGGTAATAGGTTTGGAGGTACGGAGTGTACACCTATTTGGTCACTGAATCCCCTGACTCAATAATGGTTATGTATTAAATCTGCTGATAGCATGAATCTGTTTCTGCTAGTAGGATTCTGCTGCTAGTAGATTCTGCTGCTAGTGTGAATCTGCTGCTAGCATTAGTTTATTCTGTTGCTCGTTTTAACTACTGATTCCTACTATTATGGAAAGTATTATGATATAATTAATGGGCCGTTAATTATACATAATTCCATGGGTTAGGGTTTGAGTATTCTCTATTATAAATAGAGGTCATAACACATCTGCATAGATACGATTAACAACACAAACCCTAAACACTTGAATACAATTTTGTTCTTGATTTGTGCCTAAAACAAGAACATCACTTGGTCTTATCCCATAGAGATATTCATGTAACCCAGGCATAGGGTCGAATAGTCTCTATTGGAAAGTGATTTCAAGTGAATATTCGGAACTCATTGATTATCTTTACCCTAATCTGCGAACACTCAAACAAATAAATAACCAACAAAATCTACAACGAATTCAATGAAAGTCTTCATATTTTTGACCCATTAGATAAGACCATTTTACTATGTTTATTAAATCCATTTTACACAAATCTAAAATGGGATCGAAATACAAAGACTTTCCTTGAATTCATTGTAGATTTGCGAAAAATGGATTTAATAAACATAGTAAAATTCTCTCATGTGTTGTTCATGGTATTATCTAACGGAACAAAATACAAAGCTTTCATTGAATTCATTGTAGATTTGTCTTTATATGAGATATCATTTTATAAAAATTACATATATTAAATTAAACATAAAATAATTTAGTAAATTTTGATTGGTTAAGGGGAGTTCTGAAAGTTCTCACATTTATATGAGTTCTGAAAAGAAAGTCTCACGATATATATATATATATATATATATATATATATATATATATATATATATATATATATATATATAGGGGGTACAGGGGGTATTGATAACGCACAGGGGGGTTACTGAATGTAGGTGAAAGCAGGAGAGAAGCCATGGAGCTACCATTGTTTAGCTTCTCTAGAGTAGCTAAAGCTACTGCTGATTTTTCACTCGAAAATAAACTTGGAGAGGGCGGATTTGGACCGGTCTATAAGGTAAAAGAAGAATCTTATTTATTTGAATTCAGTTTGCTGGGTATTGCGTCACATTATGATTCGTCCATGTGACTATAAGTGTTAGAGCAACGTTCTAATTCATTATAGATAACAAAAATATGAAGCTAAAATGTTTAAGCATGCCATTGATACAAAAAAAAAAAAAAAAAAAATGAATGATAGTTATCTTTGAATTTTGGAAAGTTTTATCATAAAAATTGGTAATCTTCAGGGTATGCTAGAAGACGGGCAAGAAATTGCAGTTAAACGTCTCTCAAAGACTTCCAGTCAAGGAATTGATGAGTTTGTGAATGAGGTTATATGCATTTCAAAACTTCAGCACCGGAATCTTGTCAAGCTCCTCGGATGTAGCATCGAGGGGGATGAGAAGTTGCTGATATATGAATACATGCCAAACAGAAGCTTAGATGAGTTTATATTTGGTCAGTATCATATAATTTCTATTAAATCGACAATAGTAACTTACTACGGTAAGATACTTTGAACAAATAAACCTACATGATGTGCATATAAGAAGAAAGCACACTCCTTGATTGGACAAAGAGACTTGACATCATCAAAGGAATTGCGCGAGGAATTCTTTATCTTCATCAAGATTCACGATTAAGAATCATTCACAGAGATCTTAAAGCTAGCAATATTCTACTAGATGTGGATATGAACCCAAAAATATCAGACTTTGGGTTAGCTAGAAGCTTTGGAGGAAATGAAACTGAAGCTAACAATGAGAGAGTTGTTGGTACCTAGTAAGATACACCATTTTGGTTTACCTTCATTCGCTTTTTGTTAAGTTCGGTATTTAAGACTTTTTAACATTATTCTATGTAATATGTATAGCGGTTACATGTCATCAGAATATGCGCTAGATTGTCTTTTCTCTATAAAGTCAAATGTTTTCAGCTTTGGTGTATTAGTGCTGGAGATTGTGAGTGGGGAGAGAAAGAGGGGATTTGTTCATTCTGAGCATAAGAATAATCTTATTGGACATGTAAGTTGCTTGATTTTCAAATTTATCCGGCATAACTCTACTGCCTAATAATTAAATCCGTGTTTATATTTAGGCATGGAGGATGAAAAGTGAAGGAAAGTCAATGGAACTCCTGGATTCATGTTTTGCTGAGGCAAGCAATACATCAGAAGTTTTAAGATCGATAGAAGTTGGCTTATTATGTGTACAACAAATTCCAGAAGACAGGCCAAACATGTCGTCGGTGGTTTTCATGTTAGTCAATGAAGGTGCATTGCCAAAACCTAAACAGCCAGCATTTTTCACATATATGAACTTACTCAGGGAAGGACCTACATTGGTATTGGGTGTTGCACGGGCTACACCCGATTTTTGGTCATGAAGTGCAAATTTTTTTATAAGCTGTCATTTTTTGGTATGTGCAACCCTGATAAAATTTTTTGCGACTTCCGGTTTTTTGATTTAACTTTAGTTAGCCTAAAAATTATTTTGTGCAACACCCTCTCAAAATCCTTATTCCGTCCCTGATTACTTGGTACTGATATTTCTTCAACCTCTTTTCCAACAATTTCAAGCAATGACTTAACTTTTATAGAGATAGCTGCCCGATAGAAAGCACGTATGCCTTCTATTATATATGTTCGTTCCAAACTTTTACGTACGACATAAGATTAAATTCTATATAATCATATATAGTAATAAATCAAATTTACTTTAAAGTTACCTAGCTCGTTTAAAGTGGGATAATGTGACATTTATTCACTAGATAATCCAAAAAAAGGTGTATATTAGCGAGGACACCCTGATACCGAATGCCTTTTGGCACCAGCCATAGTCCACTCCTCAAGGAATAGCTCCGGGAAACTCTCCTGGCCTAGTGGGGCACCAACTCGAGTGAGTCGAGACTCTCGGACTATTGAGCTCTTATCCACAAAGTCTCACAAGTGAGCCCATAGGTTTTACGGATGTGGGTACCTATCTGGGAGCAAAGTGTTAGGGATGTGATTCGAACCCGGATCTATTGACTCAAAAATGAAAGCCGACCAATCTCTGTTGACTCAAGAATGAAAGCCTCGCCCACTAGATAATCAATTTCACCTTCCAATCTCTGTTGTCTCCCTGAGAAAAAAATGGGGACTTAATTGCTACCATTGAAATAATTATGCAGGACGTAGGGACGGAGTCATATTTTGTAATTAACGGGGCGTCAAACATGTTAAGCGCTTGAAAACTTAAAGAGGATAATAAACATGGACTCCTAAATCTCATACAGTATTTAGTAATTGAATGGAATTGACAAAATATGAAACTAATGCTAAAATGTCAGGAAAAATATTCAGAGTTAAATGTAATTTCGTCCCAGATTAAATGTCAATTTCTCTTTTGATTTATCCTGAAATAAGTGTCTACTTCTAAGTTTGGTACAAAAAGAAACATTTTAAAAAAATAATAATAATAGAAGACGGTTGCTAGTCCATAACTACAACAATACCCAATCCCGCCAGAGCTAGGTAACTTGTCAACAAAAACCATGTATAGCATTAAATGTTGAGTACATGGAATAACGTCATATCAAAATAATGATTTAAGAAAAAACAAAACTTTGGCTTTCAAATTATAGCATAAACATGTTGTTTACAAACTTAAACTACCATCTTCTTATGGCATATAGTTCATACTATAATTCTGTGAAGCAAGTAAAACCACAATACACACCTAGTTTGGACTCATCTGGCTCAATTGTTTAGCCTGATTTTTTTGGTTGATTATGCTCCGGCAACTTGAGTACACCTTCTTTCAGTAAAGGCTGCAATTCTTTCTTTGCTAACTTAAGCACCTTAGGATCCGTGGTTTCCAAGTATGTGCATACTACCTTGGCACTGTAGTCAGTTTACATATTATGACTCTCCTTAGAGGTGCAGACATGGTAGGTTTGGGTAATGGATCAACAATTAGTATGTCGGTCAGATTGAAATGAAACACGGATACGGCCCAGACTACCACTTATTTAACCAAGGGTGGTCAACAAGTAAAAACTGGGTGTATGCAAGTGATCCGGTGTAAGCACAGTGAGTTCCCGGGTCGTTATGTCTCAGCGAGGTGTGAAATTGTATTTTGAAAACGTTTTGTGATTGGGTGATTTGAACAGAGTTAACAGGAATATGATTTGGGGGATTATACTAAGCAAATTACAATGAAAATTAACCAAATAAGCAATATTAACAATTACAGGAAACCAGATTACCCTAAAACGTATTTAAATTTAAAAACGCACGTTTAAATTAAAAATAACGTAAACGCGTACAGTAAAAAGTGAAATCTAAGCAGTATGAATCCTACAGGTATGAAACTTACTTTTCTATAATCCTAATAATAAAAGAAAATTTTATAAAAAATAAAAATATTTTTTTGAGTTTTTTATTATTTATTATTAATTAATTACTATTTAATTACTAATTAAACTATTTTAAATTATTAAAAATACTAAACTAAATTGAAAAATTATGAAAATTTTAAGGAACTAATTAACCATCACAGGAATCCTAAAAAATTATGAAAAGTTCCCACAGCTTATAAATAAGCTAAAAAAATTATTTACTTATTATTAATTAAAAACTAATTAAATTAATTTTAATTGTTAAAAATACTAAGCTAATCTTGAAAATTATGAAAACCTTTCTAAGAATACTTTATAATAGCAGAACACTAGGAAAAATATAAAAAGATCAAAATGCTTAATAATAAGCTATTAAATTTTTATTTATTTATTATTAATTAATAACTAATTAAACTAAATTTAATTATTAAAAATACGAAATGAACAATGAAAATTATGAAAATTTTTTCTACAAATACTTTACAATGGCAAAAAGCTAGGAAAAATATGAAAAACACCAAAAAGCTTAATAATTAGCAGTAAAATAAGCTGAAAAGATAAATAAGCTTAAATAGAAGCTCTCACTTTAAAAATAAAAAGCGAAAACTAAAACACTAAATACCCCCTAGGGCATATGGTGCCTGGCCTTGGTTTGGTTTTGTTTGGCTGACCAAGCGGTCACAGGTTCGAATCCCACAACCTTCCTTTTTTCTGTTTGTATTTTTTTTAGTTTTTCTTTTTGCCAAAGTGATTAGTGACTCAAAGTAAGTACTTTCTATGAAAACAACTTTTTTGAAAATCACCAATAAGCCCTGTGTGAGCTTATTTGCTCAACAGTAAGCAAAATAAGCTAAAAATGGAGTTTTTGGTTTCAAAAGCTCTCTAAATAAGCTACACAACTGATTCTTAAGGGAAAATAAGCTAACAACAATAGAGACAAGTAAAAACAAGCTAAAGCAAGCTAAGAAACACACTGGAACAAGCTTATAAGCACAAATAAGCTAAGTCACACACTGCAGTCCAAACAGTCCTTAAGGGTCACTATGCCGGCCTAAATTGAGGTACTCAAATAAGCTCACGAGTCCAAAATGAGCTTAGATATGAAAAGCCTGCTATGTGGGCTTCCCAAAAAGCTAAAAAGCTAAGGATGAGTCTTACTAATAAGCTCAGCAAGAGCTTATGACACACTGATGCAGTGTACATCAGTTGGGTGGGGAAACTTATAGGCTTAGAATAAGCACTTAAATCACAAAGAAGCACATGCACAAATACCCTAAACTATAAGCTTTATAAAAATGCCAAAAGCTCAGGACAAGCTACACTATTGAACAAGAAAAAGGGCTTTGGAAAATAGAATATAGTAGTTCATTTATGAAAAATCACATATGATTTATAGAATATAGTAGTTCATTTATGAAAATCACATGTGATTGAGATCAGGTGCGGGAAAAAATCACATGTGAATCATATACGCATTGAAAAAATCACATGTGATTTTATTAGAAATATTATATTAGTGTTTAATCTCATGTGATTTCTCATGCAAGTTTCAACAACGAAAAAAAAAAGTTTGTCCAAAGTGTATCAAAATGCATATCTATAGAAAGATAATTCAATGTTCGTCATGATGGTATATTTATTTTTGATTAATGGTTTAAGAGGTATTAATCTAAAAAAAAAAAAATGAGTTTAATCTCATCTATTTGATCAAATGGAGATGAAGGGTGAAGATTAGTTTCTTGATATGTAGATAAAGTTTGGTATGCAAATGATCTTGAATCTATTTTAAAAATATCATTGAATGACAACAAACCAATAATTACTCCAATAATTGATATACATACCCTTCATATAAATTTCTTAATTATTTATAGTGCACACGCAATATAAATGATACGACATAAAAAATAAAATATTTGCATCATAAAAATTTCACTTATAAACGCATTTTAATGTTAAGCAGAGACAAATTATACTATAATCAATATCGTAAATAATTATAAAATGTTGGACAAGCACCTTGTTTTTTATATGAAAAACAGAGAGGTAAACAAACAATACTGATCACGTATAGGACCCTCGGACCCAACATACGGGGCCGGGCGCACTCATAAGACAAATAGACCCGACCCATGGATAATCCGGACCACACTAGGCACCGACTTCCCCAAGCCGGGCTGGATAAGAATACCTCCTCATGAGGAACCGCATCTCAGCACCCTTGCCGCGGAATAACCTCACGTCCGGAGCAGATCCAAAGGTTGGGACCACAGATTAACCCAAAAGAGTAAGGAATATTGTCGGCTACCACATAGCTGACCTAGGCGACTCCAAACAGGGAAAGACCGCAGTTCTCTCCCAAAAGCATCGCCATCAGAGGCAAGAGGACAAGAACAGGGTTTGACATTGGGAGTTTGCCGCCCAAAAACGTCACCATCATGGCACATGATCCCAGAAATCCGACAAGATGGTATAAATAGAGGGCATTTGCCACTCTCAACGGTATCATCATTACTCTCTCACAATACACACTTTATCTCTCTAAACATAAACTTACTCTCATACCGTAGGTTGACCGCGGAACCCCCCCCCCCCCCCCCCCTCTTCCACGGTGAGACTAACGGTGTTGTTTTCTTTCTTATCAGCTTTTCACTCAAAGATGTCTATTTGGTCTAGTAGTTGGATTGATTGGCTTAAATCCCTTATGTAATTTCTAGCGCCTCGCTAGTTTTCTCTTTAATAAAATTGAAAAAAAAGAGCTAGCCTAAACTAGGTCTTGCATTAAGCCCAAGTTTTATACTACCAAATACAAAGAAGTAATAATAATTCAGTTAACAATAAATTTGACTATATTATACAATCAAGACAAAATTTATGTGTGTGAAGTTTGTAAAGCAATATAGACAATTCAACATATAATCTGATCACGGAATACGGATAAACACGACATGTATTTCATATCTTCAGAGTTTAAGAAAACTTAAATTTAAAGTAAACTTACTTGCTAGGAAATAAAACTTAAAAGATCGAGCGTGTTGATTACGTGTTGTATAACAACGAGCCTAGTAGCACAATAAGAACAATAAGCAAGAGAATGTGAGTGAGTATGAAATGGAAAGATAGAACTTGTTATTGGTGTGTCTCACATTACATTAGGTGCCTTTATTTATATATAGGGACCTCAACATGAATGATATTAAGTACAATATTAGATGTTACAAGGCCAATCATAAAGATGAAGGTTACTAGTTAAGCGATATGAATGTGTAAAATTATTATAATAAATATTCATAGCACAACCATATACATACTTGATGACTAATTGACTATGATTCGCATATAGTACATCCATTATATTGAATGTGGATATTAACTGTAAGCCATTGACATTTTGTCAAGAAGACTTGTTGACCCCAAAGTATACGGTAGGGTAATAATAAGACTTCGATTCCATTCTAGAGATTAGAATTTTTTTTTAAAAATGAAAAGCTTGAAGGGATTGATTTTAATGGAGGAAGCAACCATACTTCTTCTTCTTCTTCTTCTAGTTTTTTCACTCCACGTGCAAAAAATATACACAGCCGAAATTGACATCATCTCAGGCTCAAGCTTCTTGACAGAAAACGACACGCTGGTATCTCCTGCTAGAACATTTGAACTGGGATTCTTCAAGCCAGGTAGCTCGGATAACAGTTACATTGGAATTTGGTACAAGAAAGATTCTGTTAAAACAGTGGTTTGGGTTGCCAACAGAGACTACCCCCTCACCAATGCATCATCAAGCATGTTAAGGATTGACAGTGTGGGAAATCTTGTTCTCAAGAAGTATACCGATCATATAGTATGGTCATCCAACTCAACATCATCAGGAAATGCAGCTGCACAGCTTTTTGACTCTGGAAATTTAGTCATCACGGATGGAAACAGCATGAAGATTCTGTGGGAGAGTTTTGACTATCCAACGGATACTTATCTACTTGGCATGAAGATTGGAAAAAATTACTTAACAGGCGCTGAATGGCATTTAACATCATGGAAGAGTATTAATGATCCAGCTACAGGGGAATTCACCTGGAGCATGGACACACGTGGTTATCCTCACTTCGTACTAAGAGATGGTTTGGAGGTCAAGTTTCGGCATGGACCATGGAATGGTGAACGTTATAGTGGGTCATCCTGGCCTTCCAACAACACGTACTTTCCATACAATATGGTTATTAATGAAAAAGAGGCGGTTTATAATCTGGTAAACAATTCTGTCATATCGAAGATAACCTTGACTTCTTCTGGGATTCTAGAACTTTCAGTGTGGCAAGAAAATAAGAAAATATGGGAGCTTCTTTCAACATTACCAAAAGATACTTGTGACACGTATAAAATCTGTGGCCCTTATGGAAGCTGCAACACTGAAGATGCGCAGAAATGTTCGTGCTTAGATGAGGCCAAATTTGATCCGATAAACAAAAGGGGTTGGGTAACAGGAGATTGGACAGGTGGTTGTGTGAGGAGAATACCGTTGGATTGCAAAAATGGAACAGATGGGTTTATCACGTATTCTAATATAAAATTGCCAGATACACAGACCTCGTGGTTTAACAATACAATGTCTTTAACGGAATGTAAAGCAATATGCCTACAGAACTGCAGTTGTATGGCATATGCAAATACTGATATTAGAGGCGAAGGAAGTGGTTGCTTGCTTTGGTTCAATGACCTATTAGATATCAGGGCATGCTTGAAGGGTGGTCAAGATATATTCGTGAGAATGGCTTCCTCTGAATTAGGTAACTACCTGAATACGTTATGCTTTCTTCATGTTTGTTTCAAATAATGAAAAGAAAAATATTTGCATCTACTATCATGTAGTCATTCTTGTTACTTTCATGGTTGTTATGAGTCTGTAAGTTGATTAACTATGTTGTTTTTGACTTTTTGTGTTAAGATCATGCACTTGCTCCATTGGTTTTCAAAAAGGACGGAGGAACAAACATCAAAAGCATCTTGATTGGAGTCTTTTTGGTGGTTTTTGTGATAAGTCTGAGCACATGGTTGTGGTATGATTGGAGAAAAAGACATCTTTCACATCAAACTGAGGAAGGTAAGATATTTTAGCGATAAAGTGATCAGAATTGATTTAAAAAATTAAACCTAAAGTAATTAGTATGACAGTATGTTAAATGGTTCAGAATAGTCTGTATTTTGTGAGAAGGTTCAACCAGTCTAACGGGTTTTGTATTATTAACGCAAAGGGGGGTCACTAAATGTAGGTGAAAGCGGGAGAGAAGCCATGGAACTACCATTGTTTAGCTTCTCTAGAGTAGCTAAAGCTACTGTTAATTTTTCACTCGATAATAAACTTGGAGAGGGCGGATTTGGACCGGTGTATAAGGTAAATGGAGAATATTATTTATTTAAATTCAGTTTGCTAAGTATGAATGATAGAGCAACATTGACATTATGATTCGTCCATTATGTTTTAAGTGTGCCATTGATACAAAAATAACAATAATAATAATAATAATAATAATAATAATAATAATAATAATAATTACATCGCTAATAATAAAAGTGATCTTATAAAAATAATAATAATAATAATAATAATAATAATAATAATAATAATAATAATAATAATAATAATAATAATAATAATAATAATAATAATAATAATAATAATAATAATAATAATAAATAAATAAATAAATAAAATGATAATTACCTTTAAATTTTGTATAGTTTTCATATAAAATTGGTAATCTTCAGGGTATGCTAGAAGATGGGCAAGAAATTGCAGTTAAACGTCTCTCAAAGACTTCCAGTCAAGGAATTGATGAGTTCATGAATGAAGTTATATGCATTTCAAAACTTCAGCACCGGAATCTTGTCAAGCTCCTCGGATGTAGCATCGAGGGGGACGAGAAGTTGCTGATATATGAATACATGCCAAACAGAAGCTTGGACGAGTTTATATTTGGTCAGTATCATATAATTTCTATTAAATCGACAATAGTAACTTACTATGGAAAGATACTTTGAACAACTAAACCTACATGATGTGCAGATAAAAGGAAAAGCACACTCCTCGATTGGACAAAGAGACTCAACATCATCAAAGGAATTGCGCGAGGACTTCTTTATCTTCATCAAGATTCACGATTAAGAATCATCCACAGAGATCTTAAAGCTAGCAATATTCTACTAGATGTGGATATGAACCCAAAAATATCAGACTTTGGGATAGCTAGAAGCTTTGGAGGAAATGAAACTGAAGCTAACACCGAGAGAGTTGTTGGTACCTAGTATGATACAACATGCTGGTTTATCTTCCTTTGCTTTTTGTTAATTTCCTTATTTAACCCTTGTAAACATTATTCTATGTATAGCGGTTACATGTCACCAGAGTATGCGCTAGATGGTCTTTTCTCAATAAAGTCAGATGTTTTCAGCTTTGGTGTATTAGTGCTGGAGATTGTGAGTGGGAAGAGAAACAGGGGATTTGTTCATTCTGAGCATAACAATAATCTTATTGGACATGTAAGTTGCTTGATTTTCAAATTTATCCGGCATAACTCTACTGCCTAATAATTAATTCTGCATTTATATTTAGGCATGGAGGATGCATAGTGAAGGAAAGTCAATGGAACTCCTGGATTCAAGTTTTGCTGAGGCAAGCAATCCATTGGAAGTTTTAAGATCGATAGAAGTTGGCTTATTATGTGTACAACAAAGTCCAGAAGACAGGCCAAACATGTCGTCGGTGGTTCTCATGTTAGGCAATGAAGGTGCATTGCCAAAACCTAAACAGCCAGCATTTTTCACAGATAGCACCTTACCTGGTACTGGTTTCTCTTCAATCTCTTATCCAACAAGTTCTTGCAATGGCTTAACTTTTACAGAGATTGCTGCCCGATAGAAAGCACTTATGTACAAGCTTATATATATGTCCGTTCCAACCTTTTTTTGTATATGATACCTATTCCAAAGATCATTTAGGACTAGACAAACACCATTATTGGGGAGGAAACCATTCCTTGATTCCAATTCCCACACACCAAACATGCCCCAAGTGTCTTCTAAGTTTCGAACAATCAAAACGTTTTCCAAAAAAAAGATAAATAGTACAGTTGCTAGTCCATGACTACAACAACAAGAATAGCAAATCCCGCCGGCGCAAGGTGACTTGTCTACAAAAACCATGTATAGCGTTAAATGTTTGAGTACATGGAATAAGGTCATATCGAAATAATGATTTAAGAAAAAACAAAACTTTGACTTGCAAATTATAGCATAAACATGTTGTTTACAAACTTAAACTACCATCTTCTTATGGCATATAGTTCAGACTATAATTCTGTGAAGCATGTAAAACCGCAATAAACGCCTAGTTCTGGACTCATCTGGCTCGATTGTTTAGCCTGATTTTTTTGGTTGATTATGCTCAGGTAACTTGAGGACGCCTTCTTTCAGTAAAGGCTGCAATTCTTTCTTTGCTAACTTAAGCACCTTAGGATCAGTGGTTTCCAAGTATGCACATACTACCTTGGCACTGTAAAACAGTTTTGCAGTAACAGTCAGTTTACATATTATGGCTCTCCTTAGAGGTGAAGACATGTTAGGTTTGGGTAATGGGTCAGATTGAAATGAAACTAAACATATTTGTTTGAATAACAAACTTAAAACATGATTACTTTTTCATTGACCACAAATCTTTTTGACATTTTTTTCAATTATAACCAATGGAATCGGCCATTACGATATATCAGAAAGAGAAAAATATAAAGGCTCTAAAAAAATCAATATGGTTAAGTTACCTGTGACCTTGGGCCCATGTCTTACACTTCCCTTTGAAAACTTTCTCCCATAAAGTAGATGCAAAGGAAGGTGATTCGAGTATTAATTTTCTTATTGTCCTGCTCGAATGGAAGTTTTCTAGAAGATGTTCCTCTTCTTCCTCTTCTGATTTAGGGTTGCTACGACAGATGCTATAGCTTCGTGCAAAGAAGCCAACTTTTCATCCAAATGTGGGCTAAGAATGTTGTCTCCCCCCCCCCCCCCCCCCCCTGAAGCAACCTACATTCAAACCACGTTGATACAATCACATATGGCATGAAAGAAAAATTGTCAAGAGATATATGCAAATAAGCACATACATTTCTTTTTTATATATGTAGCTAGCTGTTGATATTATTAGTTTATTACCTCAAACAAGAGCTCTCTTCCATGATTTGATCTAAGCAATTCCTCAGCACTCTTGGTACATGCATCAATGAGACTCTGTATAAATAAGCAAATGTAAACATTGATTGTGTGAGTTGTTTGTTTCAAACTGACAAAATTGGATAACAAAAAACATATCATTTATTTACAAAAGATTTGTCTTTTTGAAAGATTTGTCTTTTTGAGAAATAGGAGTAAAAGTTTGTCAAAACAGATTTAATTTTTTTTTTTTTTTTTTTAAGATGTAATAATCAGTTTAGTTGCAGCTTGTATGAAAGTATGAAACAGCATATTTGACCCTAGAATAATTATTATCCGAACCTCAGCAAGTCCACTATCAACCAACAACTCTCGTCTTCGTATAGCAGGATCCTTTTTCCCACCAGTTACAGATTTTACAGTTTCATCTGCATCATTCATGTCCTCATCACCTTCAGCATCTGAAGACTTAGCTTCGGTTTCTGCTTCTGCGCCACCCTGATGCAAAAAGAATGTAATTCAGAGAATATTACATCATTTTGTTTTACAAAAAAGACCAAAAAGTCAAACATAAAAATTACCGTTGTTAATAAAGAAGGTACAGATGAATCCAACAAAAACAAATCATCTGGGCTAAGATAACGTGAGCAATTTGGATGAAGAAGCTGCAATAAAGGGCGTCTTCCATTCTGATATTACATTGAAAATAACAATTAGTAACATTACTTTCAATAAAAAGATTAGACAGATATTACATAGTATTGAAGTTTGAATCATTTAAATTTGTTAAAAGATAACCTTATCTAGAATCAAATCCTTTAGTACTGTTTGGAGTTCGCGAAGGATGGCCTTTTTTACTAACTGTGTGTCATCAACGACAGAAAGAATACATGCGAGCACCTATTAAACAAGAAAAAAAGAACTTAGGCAAAAGACAACATTCCAATTATTTTATAATACTTGGATCAAATATATGGCCACAACTTAGATGATACATCTTAACGCAGATTCAGAGTTCATCCTTACCATACTGCCAAATCTATCTAAAGCTATCTTACTGACGTGATCCTTCATTCCTTTAATAATTTTCTTTCTCTCCTGCAATAATTTAACACATAAATAAACAGCTCACACTTATCAAGAAAACATAAAAGAGAGGAATATATTTTAACAAACCTGGGCACTGCCATGCTTGATGC